>CM076577.1:167825465-167970619 GCA_034641835.2 Pinus albicaulis | reverse complement strand
CCCCATTGCGAGCTTTTCCCTTCTTACCCGAAGCGGTCGCAACAGGAGGTGGTTCTTGTTGAGGTGACTGAGGCACTGTTGTAACGGGAGAAGTCTTGGGGACCGGTTGGACCGGGGTCAAAGCAAGATAAGGTTTGGGTTGACCAGGCAAGGTTGGGGCTGGAGGATCAAGGTACCAGACAGGAATCCCAAGGGTCAGGTTAGGAAGAGAGAGGGTGGCCATGACAGGTACCGTGGACACTCCTGGTGGGGGAGCTAGGAACGGTATCTGACCATAGGGGTAATGTCCAGGTGGGACGGCTCCTAAATGGCTAAGGCTTGGAGGAACCGTTCTAGGAGGATAAAGAGGCTCATGACTACCAGCTGCAGGTGAAGGGCTAGGAGCAGGTTGTGGAGAGCGTGGTTGCTGACTAGCTGAAGCAGGTTACTTGAGAGCAGCCCGAGACGATTGCATCATGCAAACATTCGATGATTTGGGGTCAGAGACAGGAGGAGGAGGAATACCAGGGAAGGTTCCAAGAAAATAGGAGTCTTTGTAGACGCCGGGAGAGACACTGATCAAAGAATCGACGGTTTGCTTATTGGCTACAGAAGAGATGGTCGTCTCAGGGGAGGTCTGAGATTTCGACTCATGATATGTCAACTGGTCAATGGTGACTATCTTTCCATTATGAGGAAAAGACATCTTGCGAAAAACCGCGGATGGGACAGCAGACATGGCATAGGTGTAGCTCTGCCCCAAGAGAATGTTGTAATCTAGAGGGGTGTCGATGACTTCGACATCAATGCAAACAGTCTTGCCCGCAAGAGTGATAGGACAATTACGGAATAGGCCAATGGGCTGGGAGGCATGGCCGTCCCACGCTCGAAGGGTGATCGTGGAAGGGGCCAACTCAGGAGATCCGAGTTGTTTCCAAACCGAAGCGGACATCACATAGGTGGATGCCCCCTCATCAATGATACACGGAGAAACGTTAGCGTTCTGGATTTTGACTGGGATTTGGAAGGCTATGGAAGTAGGAAGAGGAGGATGCTCTGATTGATGGGCATCGAAAACAATCAATTGGTCATCAGCAAGATCTACAGCACCCATGGCGGATATTAGAGCCTTTTTTTGGGAAGGGCACGACTGGAGGAGTTCCAATGTAGAAATGGTAGCAGGAGACTGCGCCAAATCATCTACTATGCTATACGAATGAGCAGCTTGACCAGAAGCAGCATTTCGGCGTAATGGTCCCTTAGGAATCTTTGGATGAACCTCAACTTTGGGCTGAGGGATATGCAAGGGACCATTGGATGTCGAAAGAGGCTCTGTAGAACCTGAAGAAGGTGCCTCGAGGACAGACGGAGCGGGAGGCTTGGGGTACTGACGGGACCGAGTTTGAAGGTTAAGGTCAACGGTTAGAGGTGGATCAGAGTTCATCATGAGGATCTGGTAATTGGAGTAACCAGAAGGGGAAGGCTGAGTGACCACCTATCCGTCAGGTGGTTGGGTAGCCATGAATCCCTGCTGTGCATCCACCTGCGCTTGAGGGGGTGGTGACTGATGTTGTAGGGGTTGAGAAGGCAAGGGAGGCGGAGGTGCTGATGCTGGAGGAGCTGGAGCACCAAACGGCAGATATGAATAATAAGGGGGTTGGGTAATAGTATGGTGAACAGGAAGTTGGGCCAAAAGAGGAGGCATGTTGTATCCTGGATACGTGCTACCGGGAGGGGAACAAGTGTGGGAGGTGTTGCCCCCTCCCCCAGGAAAACCATAACCCATGGGAGGTTGGGCATATGGATGAGAGAGAGCTCCAACGATACCATCGGTGGCATGAGGTGCCCCCGGTGCATTGACACTACCGGGTTTGGGGAGATCAGGTAGAACGGTATAAACATAACCTGTCTGAGCGTAGATCAAGTCATATTTTAACGCCAGTTGTAGGGCGGCTTCTTTGGTTTGGGTAAAATGCGATGCGACATCTTTCCCGATAGGAGGCAAGAGAGATCTAAGGAACCAGTCCATGTAGACACGGTCTTCGAAGGTAGGGGATTGACATAGGCTCTTTCTTCTCCGCCATTCCTGGACATGATCGGATAGGCGGGTCACAGATGATTGACGGAAAGAAGTCAAAAGTTTGATACCAGTGTCATAATGAAGGGGAAGCTGGAAGTAAGATAAAAAATCCCGGGAAAGAGTCGCAAAGGTGGTATGAGAGGAAGGGGCCTGATCAACATACCACTTAGAAGCCGCGCCTGTAAGTGTTCTTTGGAACAACCGAAGACGGACAGAGTCATCGATAATGGAGGTAGATGAACACCACATGTGGAAAGATCAAACATGATTTGAAGGATCTTCTCCAGCAAGGCCTTCAAACTTTGGGATGTCGGAAGGGAGCTTTGTCGGCATAGCAGGCCAACTAGCGTCATGGTGTATAGGGTCATTTATCAACCAGTCTAAATCAGGGAGGCCGAGGCCTACCATGAAGGGGAGCAAGGGCGCAGCCGAGGTAGTTCCTGTGGCAGTTCTACTAGTAGTAGTCCCGGCATTAGGGCTAGGATTATTGATAGTGTTAGGCCCCGGACCAGACATAGTGAAGGTGATAGGGGGAGAACCAGAAGTAAAAGGAAAACCAAATGAATCAGAAGAGGAGTCGGAGTGTGGACTCGGAGGAGGACTAACTCGACAACGGCGGGAAGGAGTAGGTCGACTGACTGGAAACTGAGGGTGAAGGCTAAGAATTATCCAAGATATACACCTTGGGGGCACAGGGATGACAACACAAACACGGCACAAGGGGAAGAAGAATGACCAACAAGGGCAGGGAGGGGCAGAATCAAGAGATTACAATATCGAAACAAGGGCAAATAGGTGCAGTGTCAATTGATTTTACAATGTTTTAAAGTCTTTGCCTGGCGGTGTTAACCAAGCTCTTCTTCACTTAGGGTGAGTGTGTGGCATGCGTTAATTTTAATTTTTAAACCCAGATGTTTTTTAGAGCAAAAGAAAGAATGTGATGTGTAACTGAAAATAAATCTACAGAGAACAGTATATAATGCTGAATTAGCATAAAATTAACAGCTAACAATGCATCAATCTAACCCCAGAAGGCAGGTCTCTCAATACTAATCTAAAATAGGGAAAAAATCTAGTCAAAACACACTAAAAAGAGGCCAATAGATCTAAGGTCAGGAGGGACATGGATCTAAAGGAGAAAACTGCTGGAAAGAGGTGCAGAAAACAGCAAAGAGGCAGAGGCAAGGTTGCTGTAAAAAAGGAGGAAATCAGCTAAAGGCAGAATGGACAAGGAGGAGGCCCTAGAGGTAGGCCCAAACAAAACTATAGGAGGTGATTTGAAAGGGAGAAGAGCTGATTGAAAAGGGATCTGAAAATGAGGTATCAGATCTGAAAAGAAAAGGCTAAAACTCTGAAAAATTCAGACACCTGAAACAGCTAAAACTCTTCCACAAAAAGTGGAGGGTACTGAAGCCCTAGGGGGCTATGTTCCCACTTATTTGAGTAAAACAGAGTAAGAATAGACCTAAACGGGTGGAGACGGAGGTCAGACAACCCTGACAGAGGTTCAGACAAAACCCAGAAAAATTTTAGAAAAATTCCAGAAAAAAGTCCAGGTCGCAGTTTTTAACCTGTTTTTTGCTTAGGTCGCAGTTTTTGGATTGTTTTCCGCTACCCGGGACGCAATTTTTGGGCCAAAAAGTGTGACCTGCACTTCCGGCACTCTTGGCAGCAGATTTCAGAAAAAAAATGTCGTCTCAGTTGCGACTAATGTCTGTCACCTACGCAATAGGGCCAGAAACACACAAAAGTTAAAAATTTTAATGTGTTAGGGTTTTATGGGTGAAAAACAACATAAAAATAGGAAAAAAAAAAGATGAAGAGAAACCCTAGGGTTTGAAGTAGCTGGATATGCAGGAATATGAAAAATGACAGCAGTCGTAATTGAAAACCCAGTGGAGTCGCCAGTTGTTAGTATGAATCTTTTGTCGAAGTGTACGAAAAAATACCACTTTAGCTACGCATAACTTATAACCCTAACATCAAATATGGCTGCCAATATCTTCAGATTTGCAGTTAGTTGCTCAAGAAAAATGCTGCAAAAATCCAGATCTATGCATAAAGAGACATTAATCAGTAAAAATAAGGTTTTGCTCCATACATCCAATAGACAAGACAAGAAAGATATTTTTGAAAGAATTTTTGTATTAAGGGCACCTGGGAGGAAAACAAGAAGGTGTTTCCAATTCTCCTCAATGGGATGGGTTCTTGGAAGTCCTCAGCACTTCAGATCTAGTATTTCTCTCTCTTGTTGGTGTAGAAAACCCAGACAAAGATAGAACTCAAAGGGAGCTCACACAGCAAATAATGGAAAATTTGACAATGATAATGGATCAAAGTCATACCAAGAGTATAGATCCAGAGTGATCTAATAGGCAACAAAAGGTGAAGAATGGTAGAAAAAACCCTCCTATTTATAACAAAATATTGGGTCATTCTAGACCTTGGTGCATGATTAAAATAACATTAACCAAATCTAGATCCACCTTTTATGGAATATTTTATTATATTTGTTGGAGGGAAAAAGTATTTGACTTGGTTCAAATCCCTTTATTTGTGAATAATAAATAAATAAATGATTTATTTATCATTTTAAGGAAGTGGTTGAAAGATAATCGAATAAATAATGATTTATTTAATTATTTATCGGTGATTTAGTCATATTTAACAAGGAATATTATTTAAATAAGATATAAATAATTATTCCTAGAAAATAATAAGATAAATAAAGATTTATCTAATTAATTTCTTTGTTTTGGGTTAAACATGACTAGGAATAATAATTGAATTATTGTTTAATTAATTATTCCTTGAGGAAAATCAAACAAATATAGGTTTGTTTAATATTTCCTTTTGGGGTTTCCTGTTTAGACCATAACAACCTAATAAATGTGTTTTATTAAGTTATTTGACATAGTGAAAGCAATTTTACTTAGGGTAAAATTGGTCTTACATGGTGTACTTGGGTCCATCTAATGATAGTAGGTTAGATGACCAAAAAATGGTGTAAAAATAGATGTTACATTTCAAATGTGCATTATTAAGTTTTAAATATACAAAAATATATTATTATAGAGTGGGTGCACCCAATCCCTATGTTTAGCGCATCCTCTTCAGCATGCGGGTAACAACCGGTCGCACCGTATTTCTCTCTGAATTGGTCAGAAACCCAACTGTTGGGACATATAATTGGAATATTTTCTTTTAAATGATCGGGATAAGGAACTCCTATACCATTCAACTGTCTGAATTATTTCTTGTCACTATCCCATTTCATCCTCTTTTGTTCGTACAATGCGACCCACGGTTGTGTCACTTTGGAATTGTAAAGAACGAATTTATTGATTGCTTCAATTTTTGCATTCATTGATGAAATAAAACCAACATAGAGTATATATGATGTAGAAATTTGAATAACTGTTAAATTATTCACCGATATTATCCTGATCACACACTATTTGAGCTTCATGCATAATACATAACCTCTTCTACTATTGATCATCAATTTGTGGAAATTAAACAATCGCATGCGCACATTAAAACCATAAACAATCACACATGTAAACACAGTATTTATGGGAAAGATTAAAGCTGAAAACCCCCAACTATCTGTATATTATAATGATATAGATCATGTACCAATCATTGTACAAACTCCTCACAAGCTCTCAGTACAATCTCCAATTGTTACACACTACACAAGCTTAGATCTAGCAAAACACATGCTCCAATATGCTCCACCTGTTAGCCAGCCTCTACTGCGCAATCCAATATGGATAATTACCAGATCAAGGTTCAAATCCCACTGGTATGTATTGTGCAATCCTCATTGGCTTCTCAATCAATGTGTGTGAAATTCTCATGCACCAGTATATCACAACTGATAGTCACACTTGCTCTTTCACCTACCTCTTCATTGGTCTCCACTGAAACTGTCCATGCACTACAGTTAACTGATGTAGTCTTTAGTTGATTTATGAGTTAATAATTAGTGAATTAATTAATAATTAATTCACACCACTCTCACTAATTGTATCAATCAGTTAGACTAGATACAACTAGCTCAACTAAGTTAAACTGAACACAACTCCATTAGCTGTCTCATCAACTCCACCAAACTCTGTCACATGAGTTCTAACTGAAGTCAACCATGCAATAGCTCCACTAAACCCTAGGAATAGCGTAATTCCTTCTGTCAGCTACATGTGCCACATCCAGGCATCAAACTGAAGTGCTCCAAGAGGATAAGATAATGTTTAGAGTCCAAATATTATTAAGAGCTAATAATATTCGACATATCTATTTTTAGACTGGAAATCTAAAAATAAATTTCGCCCAGTATGTCTAAAAGTAGAAGTCCATCTATTTTCCCGACTTGACCAACCATCCACAAATAGCATCCTGCAACTCATAGAACATGATCCATATGTCTAAAAATAGACTTTGCGCCAAAAATACCCTGCGGGCCCACTTAGTGAAGGCGACTCCTTTCCACTAAGCTCGTCATCTTGTTGCAATCTCAACACTCCCTCTCAACAAGATATGGATTATCTGCAACCCCTATCCTGCCTCTGTGGTATTCAAATTTGCTCCTGGTGAGCGCCTTCGTCAAGATATCAGCATTGTGATCCTCAGTAGGAATGTATGAAAGTAACATGATTTTCCGTTGCATACAATCTCTGATATGATGATACCAGATGTCAATGTGTTTAGATCTATCATGAAATACTGGATTAACTGAGAGTTTGATGCAACTCTGATTATCACAATAAATCACAGTAGGATCTAAGTGTGAACCGAACAACCCGACCAGGATCTTCCTCATCCATATAGCTTTGCATGCAACCAAAGTCGCTACCATAGACTCGGCCTCTGCCGAACTGAGTGCCACGGATCTCTGCTTCCTGCTGTACCAAGAAACTACTGTCGACCTGATACTGAAAATCCCTCCAAATGTGCTCTTTCTGTCCATTGGGCTCCCTGCCCAATTTTCATCCGTGAAGCCACATGGCTTCACCTCATCCAACTGTCTATACCATAATCCATATCCTGATGTGCCTCTGAGATATCTCAATACATGCTTGTCTGCCTTCCAAAAGAGCTTGGTAGGCTTAACCATATCTTGTGGTTATTAAGCGCATAGCATATATCGGAGCGTGTATTGACCCCGGATACATAGCGACCCCTGGCCCAATCGATAACGATGGCGTCCACTACTCATTAGTAGCATCCTCCTTCCTCCAACCACCCGGAAGAGGAGTATCAACAGGCTTGCAGCCATGCATGTTGAACTTCTCCAGTATCTCCCGGGCATACTTACCCTGAGAAACAAACAGTCCACCACTGCGTTGCCAAATTTCCAATCCCAGGAAATAATGAAGGAGGCCCAAGTCCTTCATCTCAAACTCTTTTGCAAGATCCTCCTTGCATGAGAGTATCAACAACTCATCACCTATCAAAATCAAATCATCTACATAAAGTACAATGATCAGCAACTTACCCTCCACCACAATCTGGATAGGTTCGGATCCGCCTCACTCTTGGAGAATCCAAGTCCGGTGAAATAATTGTCTATCCATGTGTACCAAGCACGAGGTGCTTGTTTCAACCCATACAGTGCTCTCTTGAGCTTGCACACATGCAACTCACTGCTGAAGATCTAGAAACCTTCGGGCTGCTCTATGTAGACCTCCTCCTCAATCACTCCGTTGAGGAATGCAGTCTTCACATCCATCTGATGAATGTGCCACCCCATCTACGCTGAGAGAGCAATAATCGTCCGTATGGAAGAATACCTTGCAACAGGTGCAAAGGTCTCCTCATAATCGATCCCCTCTATCTGTGAGAAGCCTCGGGCAAAAAATATTGCCTTGTACTTCTCCACACTCCCGTCAGCTGCCTACTTCACTTTGTAGATCCATCTTGAACCCACCACTGATTTCCCCTCCGGCCTTGGGACAATCTCCCATGCACTATTTCTGACAATTGAATCATACTCTTCCACCATGGCATCTACCCATGCGGGATCCTCCACAGCTTCCTCGAAAGAGGATGGCTCTATCACGATACACTTGCTCACAAGAGCCATGTATCCAGTATACCGGTCAGGTGACTGTCTCTGTCTGCGCTGTGATGTAGGTGCTCCTACAACCTTCTCTGCATCTTGAGCCAGTCGCTCAGCTTCTGTAGTGCGCTTCCGCCCTCTGATGGTTGGCGTTGCATGAGTGGTCTCTTCCACTCCATGAACCTCATCTTGTGGCTGATCCACATCCTGAGACTCATCCTTAGGAACTAATAGCTCCTCATCTGCATGCAAGTGTGGCTCCCTCTCAAGCGAACACTTCATGGCTTTCTCCTCCTGAAATTTGATATCCTGTCGCACAACAGTCTTGCGACTGTTTGGAAAATACACATGATAGTTGTGGGGTGTATCAGTGTACCCCACAAATATCCCAACCTCTGCGGTCAGCTCCAACTTCTTCCTGGCATCCTTCATCACATGAATGTAAACGGGTGAACCAAAAATCCTCAAATGGGAAATATCAAGCCTCTTACCAGAAAACGCCTCCTCGGGTGTACTCATGCCAAGTATCTTGTGAGGACAACGATTCTGCACATATACTGCAGTATTGCATGCCTCCGCCCACAAGTGAATGGGTAGGCCCTGATCATGCAACATCGCCCGTGCAACACCCACGATCGTTCTGTTCTTCCGCTCAGCAACCCCGTTCTGCTGTGGGTTATGAGGTGCTATGAGCTCTCTTCGAATTCCTTCTACGCTACAAAAGTCCTTGAATTCGCCAGAGATGAATTCACCACCATTGTCGCTCCTGAGAGCCTTCACCTACTTCCCCGATTCTTTCTCAACCAGTGCCTTGAACTCACAGAACTTTGAGTATGTCTCACTCTTCTTCTGTATGAAGAAGATCCAGCACTTACGAGAAAAATCATCAACAAATATCACATAGTACCTGTGCTTTGCTGTCGAAGCTACTGAGAAAGGTCCACACACGTCTGTGTGAATTCTCTCAAGGATCGTCATGGCGCAACTATCCTTCTCATGAAAGGTGGCTTTCACAAATTTTCCCAAGGTACACCCCTTGCACTGATCTGACTGCGCAAGAGTGCCTTTAGGAAGCCCAGTAGAAATCTGTTGCAGTATCTTCAAAGCTCCATGGTGAAGGTGGCCCAATCTCCGGTGCCATAACTCGCCATCATCCCAGCTCACCACTCCTTCTGCCTTGCCTGCCATTACCATACTGTATCTACTCCGTAATTGATGAAGGTTCTTAATTCAAACCCCATCCTCCTAACCACCAAATACTCCATCGTACGCAAGTTTCCCTCGCTAAAGACAACATCATATCCCTTGTCTTCTAACATCGCCACAGAGATAAGATTCTTCTTCAATCCCGGAACATGCATCACTTCCTTCAATACGAAGGGTTTACCAGACTCCCTCTCAAAGGAAATGGTACCGATACCGGTCGCACTGTATCTACCATCATCGCCCATCTTGATGTGCACTCCAAGATCTTTCTCATCCAGGTCAGTAAACAAATCTTGATCTCATGTCATGTGAAAAGACGCACCACTGTCCAGAAACCACATTGATCCCACCACACTTGAGACCAAGCATGTGATCAGTGAAAATTCCAGCTCAAACTGCGAGTCTAAGGCCTCTCCAGCTGCAGATCCAGCAGCCTGCTTATTTTTCTTCTTATGCGATCAATTTGGGGTGTAATTTTCGTGTTGGTGACAGTGAAAGCACTTCACCCTGGACATGTCCTGCTTCTTGCCTTTCGCACCGAAATGAGAAGCTTTCTTGCTCTTCCCCTTCTTTTCTTTGGTAGCCAAAGAAAAATTCTCTTCATCAAATTTCTTTGATGAAGATCCGTCCCTGGTACTCCGCCTTATCTCCTCTTGCACAAGATCCGACCAAAGTCGCTCCCATCCTGGCAATTTCTCCCGACCATTGACAGAGTCCTAATAGGAATGCCAACTCTTCGGAAGCCCAAGGAGAGCCAAGCTCACCAATTCCTCGTCATCAAAAGTCACCCCCACACTTCCCAGCTCATCCCTGCATTGGATGAACTTTGTGAGGTACTTGGGCATACTGTCGCCTTTCTCCATCTTTATGTTTCTGAGTCTATCCTTGAGCGCAAACTTCCACTGGTCGCTCTTGCTTTGGAATAAATATTTCAAGGCTTTCCACATCAATAATGGAGAAGCCTTAACATGCACGCTTGACACTATGTGATCCTTCACACCCTCCAACAGAATCCTTCGACACTTTGCTGTCTTCTTTTGCCAAGCCTCAATTACAGCAGCATCGCTAGAAGTAGACTTTGGAACTTCAGCATCTATGAACTCCTTCAACCCATTGTCATCCAGAACCACCTCCATCCTGTCCTTCCATGAAATATAATTCTATCTGCCCTCAAGAGCATACTCCAATCGCAATCCGTTGAAAGATATCTCAACTTCGACACCAAGAAAACACTGCTGCAAATTCGAATTCCACCAGCAAAAAACTCAACGCTTCAATGTCTTGCAATTGCTCCAATGATCAATACTCCTCTGATACCATGTAGAAATTTTAATAACTGTTAAATTATTCACCAAGATTATCCTGATCACACACTATTTTAGCTTAATGCATAATACATAACCTCTTCTACTATTGATCATCAATTTGCGGAAATTAAACAATCGCATGCGCACATTAAAACCATAAACAATCACACATATAAACACAGTATTTATGGGAAAGCTTAAAGCTGAAAACCCCCAACTATTTGTATATTATAATGATAGATATCATGTAACAATCATTTTACAAACTCCTCACAAGCTCTCAGTACAATCTCCAATTGTTACACACTACACAAGCTCAGATATAGCAAAACACATGCTCCAATCTGCTCCACCTGTTAGCCAGCCTCTACTGCGTAATCCAATATGGATAATTACCAGATCAAGGTTCAAATCCCACTGGTATGTACTGCGCAATCCTCATTGGCTTCTCAATCAATGTGTGTGCAATTCTCATGCACCAGTATAGTCACAACTGATAGTCACACTTGCTCTTTCACCTACCTCTTCACTGGTCTTCACTGAAACTGTCCATGCACTGCAGTTAACTGATGTATTATTTAGTTGATTTATGAGTTAATAATTAGTGAATTAATTAATAATTAATTCACACCAATCTCACTAATTGTATCAATCAGTTAGACTAGATACAACTAGCTCAACTAAGTTAAACTGAACACAACTCCATTAACTGTCTCATCAACTCCACCAAACTCTGTCACATGAGTTCTAACTGAAGTCAACCATGAAATAGCTCTACTAAACCCTAGGAATAGTGTAATTCCTTCTGTCAGCTGCATGTGCCACATCTAGGCATCAAACTGAAGTGCTCCAAGAGGATAAGATAATGTTTAGAGTCCAAATATTATTAAGAGCTAATAATATTCGACATATCTATTTTTAGACTGGCAATCTAAAAATAGATTCTGCCCAGTATGTCTAAAAGTAGAAGTCCATCTATTTTCCCGACTTGACCAACCATCCACAAATAGCATCCTGCAACTCATAGAACATGATCCATATGTCTAAAAATAGACATAGTCTAAAAATAGACTTTGCGCCAAAAATACCCTGCGGGCCCACTTAGTGAAGGCGACTCCTTTCCACTAAGCTCATCATCTTGTTGCAATCTCAACATATGAGACCAAAATATACATTATATCAAAGTTAAACATGAATATTTACTTTGTGTAAATTTGAAAAATTATAAGTCGCTTACTCTTTATCAAGCACCTTTTTCCATTCGTTTGCAGAAGCTCCCCTTCTCTTTTGTCTTCATCCCTTTCATCGTCCCAAATCACTGCACCTGGTCTGTTGTCAATCTACTTTATGTACTCACTGGCATAATAGAAAGAATCATACGATATGTACCCCTCTTCCATAGGCCCCTTGAGTTTTTCCCTTTATTAAACAAAACCTTTATATTTCTTCATGTACATCTCTAAGAAGAACATCCAACGACAAGAAACCACCCCAACTAATTTAACCTCATCTATTAGGTGGATTAGAAGATGAACCTGCAAGTCCATGAAACTCATCGGCGATTCCTTCTCAAACATACAAACAATATCATCTATCTCTTGACGCCACCATGGAATGTTAGCCATATGAATCTCCTTTGATGTGATACATTGTACAAATGCAGATAATTTAGATATGGCATGTCCTATGTGTTGGGGGAAGTCATGTTTCACACACCCACGCACGAAAAAAGGATAATGACACTGCAAAGTTATAAACACATGCAATAATATACAAAATTTGTTATGTTTTATGATCCTTGCATGGGATAAAATTTATTAATATAAAAAATAATAAAATCATGCTTTTGACATTATACATACTCTTAGAAGATTCAAATGGTCATGTGATTTCAACCCCGAAAAATGGTCATCCATGGTGAAGCAGCACCATAGTGAAGACCCATATGAAGATGGAATCCTCACACCCATTATAAATTCCTTTTCCAAAGAAAGATCATCATTTTTTAAAATCCGTGGGACATCACCTTCTTTGAAATACCAATTAGAGGGACTAGCTGCCTCTGTTCCTGTACTTTCTAATCATCTTTGCCAATGTTTCTTTTTATTTTTTGAAGTAATAAGATCTTTCCTAATAGCCAATGTGTCACTTTTTTTCGATGATATGTGCCTCCATAAAGAAGATGAAACATTTTTAAATATATGCATGGGATCTAATAAGTGGGTAATCTTAAGATTCTCCCAATATGGTAGGTTATAAAATATATATTTCCTTTTCATCCCAATGGGAAATTTCTCAACATAGGTGATAAAGAATTATGGATCATTGAACATAGGCTCCCCATTTGAATTAAAAATTTCTATGAACTCCTTCTCCTTCTCTCTCTCATATTCTCTAAGCCATTCAGTTGGTGTCTTTATTAGAGGCCTTTGGGTTCTCTCTCGTTTACCATTGAAAGTGGATGTTTCTCTTCTGTAAGGGTTTTCTTCTGGGAGAAATACCCTGGAGCAGTCATACACTGGCTTTCATAGTTCATTGGAAGATCTAGCTTTCAGAGAAGGTCCACAACATTTACATCCATAATACCCTTTTGTTACAATACCTAAAATTATTGTATACAATGTGCATGGCACGTCAAATAATGTCATGAAGATTAGAACAATTACAACGAATTAATAAATAATATGCGAAAGAATATTGTTACATATATAAACAAATCAATAAACATTTAATTTACCAGAGAAAACTCCTAAGCTGAATAATCATGTGTCATGTAAGCACATATTCCAGACAACGTCAAACTCCTCTCTGCTGCGATGGGTTTTGATACATCGTATACATTTATCCCATCCCATAATTCCTTCAATTCATCTACCAGTGGTTGTAATTAGACATCCATATTCTTCACTTGTCTTCTACCAGAGACTATGAGAGCCAACATAAGATGTTCATTCTTCCCAGAAAACCATGGGGGGATATTGTTATTGGTCACTACTACAGGCCAAATAGAATAGTTGGTGTTCTAGAGGGAATATGGATTGATGCCATCCATGGCTATGCTGAGTTGTATACTTTGTAATTCATCCTTCAATTTTTCGAGCCATGTATCCTCTATATGCTTCATGGCTATTGAATCTGTTGGTATTTTCAAAACTCCCAACTCACTTCTATGTGAGGCATGCAATCCCTGCAACATAGCTAATTCTTTGCAATGAAATAGCCTTTGAATCCTTGGGATTATAAGCATGTGCCCCAATATCTTAAAAGGAGGACCGCGTGATCTACACTTCTTTTTTCATTTATCATACCTGTCATGCCCACATTTCAAACATATCACTTTGTCTGCATATTCTCCTCTATATAGAATACAATCATTTGGACATGCATGATATCATATTACTCAACACCCAACATTTTCAACAATTTTTGTGGCTCTTCACAGCTATCGAGCAAGACATTATTGCTCGAAATAACCTTATCTTTGAATAACCTATAGTTGGTCATGGACAATATTATTAACGTTCATAAAATTGAGCATTTGTAATGTTCATTATGTGATTATATTTCTCAAAATATAAGGGACTTGATCATTAGTTACCTCAAAATTTCTGAGAAACATGCATTCGACAATCCAAACTTTTCTTTCAAGTTGTACAGTAACATCATTGTCTCCAACTGGGTATATTTTGACTGACCACCAGGTCCAAAGAGAGGGGTGGTGGAAGCAAATTTAAGGCTTTCAAAAAAGGTATCAATGATATGAGTATCATCCCCTAGCTGATCATCGTTCTGGAATGCATCTAACAACATTGTCTCCATGGTAATCATATCCCTTAAGTAATCATCCATACTAACCTCTATTTGATTGCCTCCATTTCCAGGTTGTGAAGAACTACTATTGATGTAGTCATTCCTAATTGGTGAATCTGGGCGTATTGGGAATTGAATAGGTGGTTGATTCAACCATTCTTGGTATCGTTCCTCTCGATTTTTTCTCTTAATTCAGCCTTCGCTCATCATCACTAGAATCCTAATAATTTCAAAAAATATATTTGAACATGGTTAGTAAAAAATTGATTATATCAATTAGTAAGCATGTTGACAACGCATGATTAATTGGTTTGACGTTGAAATAATTAATTTAATATACCAAAAAATTATTATCACCATCATTGTCCCAGGATTGTGGCTAGAATATGCAATGTTACAATTGGCAGGGTGAAGTGGATTTCCATTTTCATCTACCAAATGCGCCTTGTGGTATGCTGCTCTTGATAAGAGCTTGTGACGTTTTGGAGTTGTTTGAATATTTTGTGCATCTGAACTTGATTCTGAATATGCATGAACCTGCAAATTTGTATACATTAATTTTATTCAACTGATTGACATGGATAAAATAAATAAATTCAATTAGATAATGAAAATATAAATAAAATATGAAGTAATTACGTCTGGAGATGGATAGGGAGAACTCTGTGATGGAATTTGAGAAATATTATGGAATAAGCTGGATTTTGAAGAATTTTCCATTTGATATAATTATGATATTTTCTCCCTGCATTTGAGAAAAATCAACAATAAATTTTGGTGTACAATATACCTAAAAGTAATTTATGTGCCTTAAAAATGGACTTATTGTTATTAGTGCTAATGCATTGTTAATCGCACCGGTGTTTTAGTTGCGCACCGGTGCGGTTTTATTAATTGATGCACACGTGTTGTTAGTTAACAAACACACCGAATAAAAAAATAAAAAACAACTTTATTTTTTGAAGTGAAAAAAAAAATAGGTAAATTGAAAAATGTGCGGCAAATTATTTTCAGAAATCTAATTTCATAAAAAATAGTAAAATCTATTCATTATTTCATTATTTTTGCAAAAAAAAACAGGGAGAGATTTGCACAAGAGACATAATTGGAGAAAGAGAGCAAGAGAGCATTGTGGTGCAGCAAAATACTTTCGAACAGCAGGACTATTCAGAGAATCAGAATTTGAAACATCTGGTGATTCGCACAAAAACCCTATAGTATAGTAAAATTGTTAAATTTTACTGTAATAATTGTTTTTTTTACAGTTTTTGTTGATTTAAAAAATCCATAGTAAAAAAAAATCATTTTCAAAAATATAAATAATAAATAATAAATAATAATAATAATAATAAAATTCTTTCTTTAAACCCTTGCTTCTTCTTGTTTATGTGACTTCACAATTAAGGATTTTCATTTTAGATTTATAAGGTTTGTATATATATATATATATATATATATATATATATATGACATCTAACCCGTGGGACCACTTGCAGAGTCAGATCCTAATTCATGTCAGCCCTTGTACGATTTTTTTAAATAGAGTTTTTCTAATCGGTGCGCCATGTTTGGTGCGCTATTGTAGTATAGTGCACCGGCCACGTACTAACAAAAAACACTATTAGAGAAAAAAAAAATTATTAATTTATGTGTTTGTTAATCGATGCACCGATTAACATATAACGCATCGAGTCTCCTTGTTGACAAAGAGCACCGTATGGTATTTCTATTGTATTGGCGGTCCGTTGATAAGAACCTACCGTGCCGTGTTCGGTGCGTAATTTGGGAAAGGCGCATCGTTTTCTTGATTATTATTTTTAATTACCTGAAAAGTATATAATTTATTTATAAAATATATTAATGAATGGTATGGTATAGGTTTCATATTGATAAAGAAATGGTTGACAAGAGTTCAAGTAACAAAAATATTGATAGCACATCGAGAAAAGAAAAAAATGCAAGTTCTTTGTAAATTATTTACAAAAATTATTATTTTTGAACTATATGCAAGTTTAACTAATTTGTATTGTTTAGTGTGTTTCATGCAGAGCCACAAAATGACGAACCTTGATAAGATTATTTCTGATCTAAGACTAGAATAGCGTAAAATCTTGATGGAAAAATTACAGAAGGATGAATCAGGGGAATGAAAAAATACTATCGATCCAATATGTGTTTCTTTTTTGAATTTTCATTAATAATATACTTAAAAATATTAGATAACATGTTTCAAACAATCTATTAATTCACATATGTTTAATGTTCTATAGGTACCAACAGTGAAGAAAATGAATGTTGTTCTAAGAAAACAAAAATAGAACATGCAAATGAAAATGAATTGCTCCTTAGCTCATCTAGAGTGGTCTTGGAGGTTAACGAAAGGGGGAAAAAATTTTAGAAAACATTGAGGGGTCTAGTGGAACAAATGTATAGACGTTATTTCCACTTACAATACAAAAATAAATCCAATGATTCCAAGAACCAAATTTTATTTAAACTACAGGATGAGTTTCGAGAGAATTCCTCAATGAACCATATCAGAATTTTAATAGCAAAAACGTATAACAAAAAAAAAGGAATGAAAAAGTAATATTCCTTTAAATGTTTTTCTAGAATTATATGTATATATTACTAGAAAGCAATCATTTATAAATATCAATTTTGTTATATTTATTTTTCATATATCAATATAAAAATAAAATAGTTGATTGTCATGTTACATTTTCAGGAAGATTATGAAAACCTCAAAGGATGAATGAGCTGATATTAGAAATATTCCAGTATGAATGTCCAAAAGGGTGTACAAGGATATGGTCAAATAAATGGACATAATTACATCACACGAGGAGTCATCTCAACAACAACGTGCTTCAAATGTAATATGTAATCATTGAATTTTTTTATTAGGTCCAATAAATAAACAATTTAGCATATATTAATTTTCAAGTATTTTCTTGCAAAAAAGAAAAGAAAATGGAACCCATTCAGCACATAAAATAGGATGACAAAGAAGAAAAGGGTTGATATCTATGTTTGTGAGTAATTTTTACTTCCTTATAACAAGTTAACTAGATTTCATTTTTGTATATTTTAAGTTGATTTACAACAATCATCATTGAATGTCTTCAAACAGGTGTTAACATATAAAGAAGAGCCATCAGAAGAATTGATTGACATTGGGTTAAATATGGGTTGTTAGTATATGTTGGCATATCAGAAATTAATTGTGGAATTTGTAAGAATCTCTCTTGTTTTACTTAGCTCCGTTTATAATTAATAACACAAAAAAAATATTTTATATTAAATCTATGATTTGTTATGAGGTATAAAACTTGCAGGAAACAAAGTATGGAACTGCACCAGTAAATGAATTGTTGAGAGATGGCATGAAATTTGGTTTTGAAAGAATGTGTATATTTCATGAGTCAATTCTTGCTATGGTACATTTCTTTTCGATTTACATTGATGTATACTATTTAATATTGCAGTTTTAATTATTCTCACCAATTTATATACACTCATTACACTTTATTTTTATGTTTGTAGATGGAACTTGAAGCAGAAGAAAACAGTCAACAAAATGAATAAAACATTCCTCCAAATAACCCGTCATGGAAGTAGCTCGAGCAGTGACAGCAGTTCCAACGAAGAATGATGATCAATATGTTTGGATATCAAAACAAGGCATTGTATTTTTTGAAATATTTATCTGTGAAATCAGACATTTTGTTTAATGTAATGGACATAGTGTCCCAATTGAAAGACAAAGGGATACCAATAACTTTCCCATTTTGTATGACAAAGAGTGTCTTATTCATATATATATAAGTTTTAATTTATTCTATTTCATTCTCCATTGTCGTTGTGAAATGTTACACCACTGATTAAATATATGGATGATTAAATATTATAATGAAGAGATGTGAAATCTGATCATATGATATAAAAAATTAATCTAAACATCACATTCAAATGCACTAATAAAAAATTAATTGATATGGATATTGTTATAAGATATGTGTCGACTTTTGATGAATAATGAATTTTAAAAAATCACAATAATTGCAGTGTTACAGGTCGATGTTTCTAAGAAATACAAAATGAACATCGGTGCGTGTTATTTACTCTGCACCGATGTGTTTATATGATACTGTGCATTGGTGCATTTCTATGACCTATGGGCACCGCACAAATACCAATACCAATTAGAACGCCATGTGCTCTTTATCGACGACTACCGCCCGGGCGTTTCAATAGGCATTGCATGCATCAGTACGATTTCCCTTTAATGTCCCAGTGTGTTTTTATAACTTAACGGCCCGGTGTGTTTTAGCACCTAGACGGCCTGGTGCGGTTTTACACATTAACATCCCGGTGTATGCACCTTCCATCATCCCCGTGCGTCTTTCTAAGTGACACACATTGGGACATTGCTAAATTCCCTAGGGCATCCGAAACTTTTTTTCCATCTCGGTGCTTGGTATGTTCAGAGTATCGGTGTATACATGGTAAAATGCACCGATGCGTTCACACCTGATGCGTGCACCGATGAGAAAAACATCCATAAAAACCTCCATCTGCCCAATTTTTTTTAATTACATTGAAATTCCATTAGAAGCTCCGTCAAAACCTTCATTACCGAAAATGGATGCTCTAGCAAAAAAAAAAATTGATAATTTTGGCCAATTTTATAACACTAAAAACCTTTGCTAGATGGTCTTTTCCTTGTAGTGAATAGTTCTCAAGAAGTAGGTTGCAGAGCTTCAGAGTAAAATATATTCACACACATGTACATTGGTTGTACCTGGGGACCCTCAGAATCCCACTGAGCAACTCACCAAAGCCTTGAATGAGCTCCAACTCTCTAAGGGAGAGCTCAAGAAAATGTAGAGAGACTTGGATGTTGCTTAGGAAATCCTAGCTCAAAAAGAGAAGCAACTTGAGTCTTCCAAAACAAATACCAATATCATCATTAAGAACCTACAAGGTGTGAATCAAGAGGTAGTTGAGCTAAAGGGGAAACTAAAGGGTAATGTGTCCTTGTTGTAGTCCAAACAATTGGTTTGGGATGAAATTATTAACGAGATAGGGAACCATTGGGAGTATATAACCCTGATAAATAAGTAGAAGGTAGTCATCAAAGAATATGAATTCCACCTCATATCAAACAAGGAGGATGGATAAAAGAAATCCCATATTTCTAAAAGGTTCATCATGTTCGTCAACGAAAGGCCAATCAGTGAAATAAGGCCTATATACGTAGCGGATAGGGTCATCACTATTATGAATATCATGAGGGTCATACAAAAAGAGGAGGCTAGGGCTAAAGTTGAAGAGTGCTTAGATGTAGTGATTAGAGACATCAAAGCCTTCAAAGCTGAGTTTGAAAGGAACACTGGGGTAGGATTTCCTAGTGGATGGGATATTGGAGGAGAATTAATGTTGTGTGAACAATGAAATTGGAGGTTGGTTGAGTCCAAGAGTAAAGTGGACTCTACTCATGAAAGAACGACCAATCTGAAGGGTAAAATGGCGGTGAATTATCTAAAGAGGGACTTCTAGCTCTTAGGATTGGTGAAGAATTTGTTCCACTCCAGGCTGGACTATTCTGGGCTGACCAATATCAGGATCACATATCATCTCTACTCACAGGTCCTCCACCGTCTCCAATATTGTGGCAGAGGTGTGAACAGTTCGTTCATATGCCTGTCGTTCGAATCATTGAGCCCCCAATGCGACCTCCACCACCGCCCTACCATGAATGAATATTTTATCATCATGTCTATCTGACACTTTTACTTCCTATATTTTATGTAATTATTCTATTTTCAGTAAATTTGTTTAGTTTCAAGTTAGTCCAGTGTTATGAAGCACGCTTAGTTTTTTGACATGATCATGTATTGTAACAAATCAAGAAAAGGATATTTTGATAACAGGCTCTCTCCAAGGCCATATATGAATAGTCATATGACACTTAACAAGGTTTCAGAATTTTGGAAAGAAATAGTTTGTTCCTGAAAGAGAATTATTGTGCCTCATTGATGAATGTATTATTTCAAGGAAAATTAATATACAGTCATGGCGATTCCAAGTCACTCATGTTTGTAGTATGTATTACTCCTATGTGCTTTCCATATTTGTTTATATAATTATTTTGAGATATTATGTAATTGTAGTTGTTGGATGTGTTTTCATAATTTTATGGATTCTTTTAATTCAGATAGTGAATAAAGACGCATGTATGGTTATGAGAACTAAATTCATTAAATGTGCACCATATATCTCTGCATCCCATCTATAATCTCATTCATTCCTTTCACTCTGAGCTCAATACAGTGGATTCTTACCTTTTAATCCCATTGCATTGAAATTCCATTCTTCTCGTCTCCTCTATCATAAACCTACTATGATGACTAAAATACTGCAGACGTAAGAGAGATTGGCTACTATATATCTATAAATTGATGTTTTCTTGAATAATGGTTCACATTATATTGTTGCATTGTCTCATATAGGGAAGGTTCTGAATCAATTGTTTCGTAAATACGTTGAATATTGAGTGTGATATTAATTCTTAGTTAACTCGAAGAAATGCTCACTAAATATTTCCTAGGAGCTGGTCTCGAATCAATCAAGGGTTGTCTAGGGCTACAATAGGATCAGGAGGGAAGGAGATGAAAGAAAAGGTAAACAAAATATTCAAACTATAGAGATACTGTGGACCGGTTAAGTGAAAATATTTTTCCTTGGTATTCATGGTGTCTTCACTCAATTCTAGGGCACCACCCCCCTATCTACATCATGTACCTATGGGAAAATATTTCGTATTTAGAAATTACATAATGACAAGTAAATCGTAAAAATTATTATCTCAATCACCTTCTTAGAGACCTATGTAACCACAAATGAGGAGAATAACTTTTTTGTAGAGGTATACCAACATGACATTTTGTTGTATCATGATCAAACTTGGAATCAAACACTTTGTAGATGTCTCCGGTTAAGTCTTTGTGTCTCACTAAATAACCAATTTACCGTTAAATTATCAAAAGGTTGTGAAAATGACTTCCATTTGCAATCTATGGATAGAGGAGAATATTATAGGTCAAGGATATCCTCATCAAACTTTACAACTAGGTGAATATAGGAAACATGCAAATTTCATGGCCCAAACGATATAATTCATTAGCATTGTAGAATACAAATAGAAGTATTGGAAAAATAGTTGTAGAAGGTTTCCACTCTGGGTGGAAGAAATCCACAAAGGTCACATGCTAGGAACCCATTCAACCACGGCTATTCCTTATCACTATAAAGTTCATACATAAACATATAGAAAATTGTAGAAACCGTGAATATGCCTCAACTTCCACTATTGGATGGTTTTCCATATACCTATTATATCAAAATAATAAAACGGACTAAGAAGGAATAGGTTTACTGTTGGAGAAAGATTGAAAAGAGAAAAAGCTACTTGCATGCCCAGAAGTAGGAAAATTGACCATGGTGTCATCAATGTCCATGGAGGGTACCTATCTAATTTAAACTAGCTACTTGGTTGCATAGGTACGAAAAAATTTTCATGTGAGGGGAGATAGGACGCCCAAATTGAAACTTTTTAACTTTCAACGCTTTTGAAGTACCTTTTTCCATTTGCATACCACCTATCATCTACTTTACCCATAAAGATGCATTTTTATAAAAGTGTGGTTATCTTTTTATTATGTCACTTTAATGTCCACTATTATGTATCTAAAATAATTTACCTTTTTATGTAACCCATGAGGTGGATGAGAATCACTTCGTGAGGTTTTACATATTATTGAATCAGGAGAAGGGCTTATTTGCAACATCGTTTATGTTGTGCAACATTTTAAAGTACATCAACCCCATATATCACTACAACATGACCATGGTGTGGGTGTTTCAATTCCAATCTACAACACCTATGGTAATCTATTACACAACATGACAAAAGTATAAGTTTGCAACTCCATTATTTACAATATGAAAAATGTTCAATGTTGTAACACATTCCTACAATATTCTAGAGTGCGTTCTACAACTATATCCTTGCAAAATTTTAGTTTTTAAAATTGTTTCTACATGATAAAATTAATGTTGTATAACTTTGTTATAACACACCCAAATCATATGTTACAACACCTAGTTGATCATTGAGGATAATTATTACAACTAGGGACCTAAGTAAGCATAGCATGAGTCAACCTCTACCCAAATAGTGGTCATTCAATGAAATTTTCTACGACATGCTAACCATTTGATCACCCAACATAGGGAGCAACAAGAACTAGTTAGCTACCCGCAAAGGAAGGTTGACCAAAAACAATTAACCCATTTGCATTTGTCACAACAGTGAATGAGTCACATTTGTCTAGTTTTTTATTGAAAATGTTATAAAAGAGAAGGAACAACCCAAAATATAAATATTCTAATGGTTTTCCGGTGATCTCTTTGATCAAATTAAGACTACAACATTGTGTATAAAAACACCCCGCTATACTTGAACTACGCAAGGAAAATTAATTATAATTTTTTTTTTCAATTTATGCTAATACAAATTTTTGGTTTCGTTACATTTCTATTCCACTCTTTACAATGATGTAACTAACATTCTATTATTGCTTCCTTAAACAATACCTCGTTAAAGGATGTAGGGCCCCCTCTCAAGAATTTTCTATAATTATATAGATTAACTTTCAAGTTATTTATATCTATGTGAAATAACTATGTTTGTTTATGATTTTAAAATTGATAATTAATAAGTAACTCTATTTATCTATGTTGATGCAACTTTTAATATAATAAAATAGATTTATTTATGTTGTTGTAACTCATTAATCTAATCGTAATTTATTGTTTTTAAAGGTTGTTTTTCACTTACTTTGTTTTCCCATATTTACATGTTATCTTTAATATATGTTGAATTATTTCGTATATTACTATTCGTGCATTTTACATTATATACCTTTGTTGCAAGGATCAATATCATTGAAATTTTGAACAAGCGTCATTTTATTGACTTGTGATTTTTGCATATGTGATTTATTTTATATCGTGGGGATTTTTGGAGTTACAAAATTAACTTCTAAGCCCACTAGATAGAAGTGTTCCATTTCCTTTCCTATAAAAGTAGCTTATTTATTCTACTTATATTGTGGGTTTTGCCAGGGTTCCTAATCTTGAAAATTCCTATTTCATTCTCAAAGTGACCTTTAAATTCCTTCAAGGACGTTTCTTTCCTTTGTGACTTCATAAAATATCCTTAATATCTTGCTACGAGACACAACTTTAGGATACTACAACCTCATTAATACTTAACACTTGTACTAGAATATATAGTGCACCACAATTTGCAAGTTCCATACAAACACTAGATTTATCAATTTAATGCATGGTTTCTCATTTGCTAAGTTTAGAGGTAATTTAAGAACTGTCACCAGCATTAATTTTTATGCCATGGCATGGGGTGCATGGTTTAGAGTGTGTACAAACCTTATTTCAAAATCTATGCAACGAACGGTATAGAGATGATGTGGATGGCATAAAGTTTTGGATACCAAAATTAAATATTCAGAACGTCTATTAGCTAGTATAGCGAAAAGAAGGAAAGTTTTGGATCCGAATAAGTTAAAATGTTTGAGATTCCCTAGATGTGTCCAAAACTCTGGAAATTTATGGGAACTAAAGGAAAACCAGATCCAAATGTGAACAGTGCAGCATAATGTGATTCAGTTGTGAATGTGCCCCTATGTGCGGAGCACATGGCCAAAGACTATCACATGTCAAACATAACTAATGTAGCATTGAATAGTTGGGACAATGGGGGAAGAAATTTCCACATGTAAATGGTATGGATGTTGAGGGAAAATTTTCAAATAGGCATAACTTTATGTCCAAAGCTCGAAAATAATTGGAAATATCTCAACAAACCAAAAGATATTGTGATCTTCGAAAGGAATTTCAAAGCGGTTAAATAATAAATTATGAAAATACCATCTCCATAAAGTAATCTTGGAGATCGAATCTAGACACCATGTGTAACTCTAATGTCACATTGCAACTCCATGTTGAACATACAAGTAATTCCACATCTCCCTTTATATATTGAACAACACAAAATTTTAATGTTCTAACCATAAGAAATATTTTAGTTTCAATTATTTTATGGATATATATATATATATATATATGAACATTAAAATATTTTATTTATACGTAATTGAAATATTTTTTTTGTTATCAATATTATTTGAAAATACCATGACATTGTCCACAAAGAGTCTTGGATAGACGACGATTCGGTACTCGTTAATGTACTCCTTGATGTAAAGTCATTGGTTCAATTCCCATCCCCCGATCGGGGTGATATGTATTGGACATGATGATGAAGATGTATCCCTATCCCATCTTACAAACAAAAAAAATACCATGACATTGAAATATTTTTTTTATCAATATTATCCGAAAAAATGTCTTGACACTCCCGAGATGTAAAAATCACTTATCCATGAACAATTTTTTTTATTATTAATATATATTTTAAATATTACATATAAATTCCATATTAAAATCAACTAAAATTAAAAAATCTCCCTCGAAATAAACTATAAAAAAAAACACTTTTTTACCTAATTACTAATCTCATAAATAAAAGGACCAATCCAAATATATATATATATATAATTTACAAACATCATATTTTACATTTTCCTTTCACTTGGTTAAGGTAGGTGTATCTTGAATAATGAACTCGAACCGTTTAATAATATATAAATAGCATATACTTATGAGGTGTAAATTAATTGTTTTTGTCTCAAGTTCAAACAACATCGTCATTTTCATTTGGGAATTAATAAAAGTTGTGTGTGTGTGTGTGTGTGTGTGTGTGTGTCTCGAGGAAATATCCAGGCAAATCAACCTCGAGGGGATCTATTCGTTGACTTATCCTGCTCGTGTCTAACCCCCAAGGGAATCTAGGAGATTTGACCTCCCAAATTGGCAAGGTACTTAGCAATAGGAACTCGACCAATTGAGCTATCCCTTGAGGCTTATATATATCTATATATATATATATATAGAGAGAGAGAGAGAGAGAGAGAGAAAGAGAGAGAATTTCCAAATTAAAAAAATAATTTTAAAAATTCCAAAATGAACCAAAATATACATAAACCAAAAATGATATATATAAGGTGTAAATCTAATGTCACAATGTAAATCCATGTTGAACATACAAGTAATTCCACATATCCCTTATATATTGAACAACACACAATTTAAATGTTTCAATCATGAGAAATATTTTACTTTCAATTGTTTTATGGATACATAGATGAACATTAAAATATTTTTTTTATACAAAGTATTGAAATATGTTTTTTGTTATCAATATTATCTCGAGAATGCTATAATAATTTGAGATGTAAAAATCATTTTATTAGTAATATATTTTTAAATATTACATATCAATTCCATATTAAACTCCATTAAAATTACAAATCTCCATCAAATTAAACTATAAAAAATTTCCCTTTTACATAATTAATAAATCATAAGGATATATATATATTACAAACATCATCATTTTCATTTGCTTTTCACTTGGTTAAGGAAGGTTTATCTTGAATAATGAACTCAAAATCTTTAACAATATATAAATAGTGTATACTCATGAGGTGTAATGAGGTGTAAATTAATTAGTTTGTCTCAAGTTTAAACGACATGTCATTTTCATTTGGAAATTAATAAAATTTGTAGATATGTATTATTATTTTCTTTCACTTGGCTAAGGAATACTTCTCGTGAATAACTGAACTCGAACTTTTTTAACAATATATAAATAACATATACTCATGATGTGTAAATTATTTGATTTGCGTGGAGCCATAGAGGGTCTCAAGTTCAATCTTCATGTGAAGAGGTTGAAGATATAAGCCACCTTCGAGAGAATTAAACTATTCCAATATAATTAAGCTATCCCAAGGAGAATCCAAACTCCACCAAGCTTCACACAATCTTAATAAGAACATTTCACTAGAGAATAATATTTTTGCATTCAAAATTAAAATTAACCTCAATATATATATATATATATATATATTAAAAAACACTTTTAAAAAATTCCAAAGTAAAAAAATAATGGTAAAGATTCCAAAATGAACCAAAAAAAAAGCATAAACGAAAAAATGATATGTATAGGGTGTAACTTTAATGCCACATTACAACTCCATGTTAAACAAGTAATTCCACATCTCCTTTATATTTTGAATAACACACAATTTGAATTTTCTAACCATAAGAAATATTTTACTTTCAATTGTTTTATGAATATACATTTGAACATTAAAATATTTTATTTATGCGATATTGAAATTTTTTTTATTATCAATATTATTTGAAAAATACTATAACATTGAAAATGTTATCAATATTATCTGAAAATGTCATGAAAATTTGAGATGTAGAAAGCACTTATTCATAAATAATATTTTTTTTATTAGTAATGTATTTTTTAAATATTAAATATCAATTTCATATCGAACTCCACTAAAATTACAAATATTTCTCGATTAAACTTTAAAAAACTCCCTTTTTACATAATTAATAATCTCATAAATAAAAATCATTATTTATATATATATATATATATATATATATATATATATATATATATATATATATATATATATATATATATATATATATATATATAAACATCATAATTTTCGTTTATCTTTCACTTGGTTAAGGAAGGTTTATCTTGAACAATGAACTTGGACACTTTAACAATATATAAATATTATATACTCATGAAGTGTAAATTATTTGGTTTGTCTCAAGTTCAAATAACATTGTCATTTTTATTTGTAAATTAATAAAAGTTGTAGATATTTATTGTTATTGTCTTTCACTTGGTTAATGAAGACTTCTCGTGAATAATGAACTCGAACTCTTTAACAATATATAAATAACATATACTAATGATGTGTACATTAATTGGTTTGTGTGGAGCCCTATAGGGTCTCAAGTTCAAACTTCATGGGAAAAGGTTGAAAATAGAAGCCACATTCGAGAGAATTAAACTATCCCAAGAAGCATCCAAACTCCACCAAGCTTCACACAATCGTAATAAGAATATTTCACTAGGGAATAATATTTTTTTCATTCAAAACTAAAATTAACCTCAATCGTAATTCCTATATATATATATATATATGCTTTAATCAAAAAATACT
The DNA here is from genome assembly GCA_034641835.2 of Pinus albicaulis. Lineage (NCBI taxonomy): Eukaryota > Viridiplantae > Streptophyta > Pinopsida > Pinales > Pinaceae > Pinus > Pinus albicaulis. The sequence goes on along the minus strand of CM076577.1, from coordinate 167,942,917 downwards.
TTTAAAAATTTCGTAGTAAAAAAAGATTTAAAGGTTTCAAAATGAACCAAAAAATCAAACATAAAACAAAAATGATATATATAAGGTGCAACTCTAATGTCACATTGCAATTCCATGTTGAACATACAAGTAATTCCACATATCCCTTATATATTAAAAAAAGACACCATATAAATGTTGTAACCATAAGAAATATTTTACTTTCAATTATTTTATTGATATAGTGATAAACATTAAAATATTTACAAACATTGAAATATTTTTTTTATTATTAATATTATTTGAAAAATATTGTGACATTGAAATATGTGTTTGTTATCAATATTATCCGAAAATGCTATGACACTTTGAGACATAAAAAAACACTTATCCATAAATAATATGTTTTTTAAATATTGCATATCATTTCCATATTAAACTCCACTAAAATTACAAATCTTCCTCGATTAAACTTTATCCTTTTTGCTAATCTAAAACAAACATATATATATATATATATATATATATATATATATATATATATAATTTACAAACATCATTATTTTCATTTGTCTTTCACTTGATTAAGCAAGGCTTATCTTGAATAATAAACTCGAACTCTTTAATAATATATAAATAGAATATATCCAGGAGGTGTAAATTAATTGGTTTGTCTCAAGTTCAAATAACATTGTCATTTTCATTTGGAAATTAATAAAATTTGTAGATATTTATTGTTATTTTATTTCACTTGGTTAAGGAAGATTTCTTGTGATTAATAAATTTGAACTCTAACAATATATAAATAACATACATTCATGGTGTGGAAATTAATTGGTTTGTGTGGAGCCCCCGCAGGGTCTCAAGTTCAAAATTCATGAGAAGAGTTTGAATATAGAAGCCACCTTCAAGATAATTAAACTATCTCAAAGGAAATTAAACTATCTCAAAGATCATACATACTCCACCAAACTTCACACAATCCTAATAAGAACATTTCACTAGGAAATAATTTTTTTTCCTTCAAAATTAAAATTAACCTCAATTCTATATATATATATATATATATATATATGAACGTTTCACTAGGGAATAATGTATTTTCATTCAAAATTAAAATTAACCTCAATTCTATATATATATATATATATATATATATATATATATATATATATATATATATATATATATATATATATATATATATATATATATATATATATATATATATATATATATATATATATATATATTTAGTTTAATTTTGAATTTGAATGAAAATACATTATTCCCTAGTGAAACGTTCATATATATAAGCTTTAATCAAAAAAAATCCAAAATTAACCCCAAAACATAAACCAAATATTTTATATATATATATAAACTCTAATGTCACATTACAACTCCATGTTGAAAATACAAGTAATTCTAAGTCTCCCTTATATATTGAATAACACACAATTTAAATTTTTCTAATTATAAGAGATATTTTACTTTCAGCTATTTTATGGATATATAGATGAACATTAAGATATTTAATTTATACTAAAGCATTGAAATATTTTTTTTTGTTATTAATATTATTTGAAAATACCATGTCATCGAAATATTTGTTTGTTATCAATATTATCTGAAAATGCAATGACGCTTTGAGATGTAAAAAGCACTTATCCATAAATAATAATTTTTTTATTAGTAATATATTTTTTAAATATTACATAAAAAATTTCCTATTAAACTCCACTAAAATTATTAATCTCCCTCGAATTAAACTATAAAAAACTCTTTTTTACATAATTAATAATCTCATAAATAAAAAGAAATATATATATATATATATATATATATATATATATATATATATATATATATATATATATATATATATATATATCATCATCATCATCATCATTTTAATTTTTTCTTTCACTTGGTTAAGAAAGGCTTACCTTGAATAATGAACTCTTTAACTCTTTAACAATATATAAATAACATAGACTCATGAGGTGTAAATTAATTGGTTTGTCTCAAGTCCAAACAACATCGTCATTTTCATTTGGAAATTAATAAAAGTTGTAGATATTTATTTTTTATTGTGTTTCACTTGGTTAAGGAAGACTTCTCGTGAATAACGAATCGTTTAACAATATATGAATAACATATACTCATGATGTGTAAATTAATTGGTTTTTGTGGAGCTTCACAGTGGTTTCAAGTTCAAACTTCATGGGAAGAGGTTGAAGATAGAAGCCACCTTGGAGAGAATTAAGCTATCCCAAGGAGCATCCAAACTCCACCAAGCTTCACCCAATCCTAATAAAAACATTTCACTAGGGAATAATATTTTCTGATTCAAAATTAAAATTAACCTCAATCCTATATATATATGTATATAACCTTTAATAAAAAAACATTAGATCTTTTTAAAAATTCCAAAGTATATATATATATATATAAAAGGATTCCAAAATGAACCAAAAATGATATATAGGGTGTAACTCTAATATCACATTGTAATTCCATGTTGAACATATAACTAATTCTACATCTAAGAGATTTTTTGCTCAAAAAGCTCCGACCCTAGCCGACGCCCCCGCACTCGCTCAGCCGTGGCCGCAGCCGCCGGCCCTCCGGCTTGGAAGGGCCCGATGTGATTTCCGTAGGTGTTTGGTTGTTTGAAGCTCCAAGTCGATCCTCCGACCCCCGCGTGGCGCTTTGACCGAGCGTCGCGGCGCTCAAAGCCGGCGCGGCGCATTGGATCGGGCCATTCTTTCCGTTGTGCTCCCGCGCGACGCATCTCGGGACCCGCGGCGCATAGGATCCGTTGCGAGGCGCTTTCTCCATCTTCTCCTTTTGGGCTTTGAAGGGTATTATTCTTCCCCTCTTCGCCGATCTTTGGTCTATTTTCAATGCTTGGTCCTCGTAGGCGGTCGTTGAGCCCCCGCAGCTGTATGCTCGTTCGAAGATTGGACCCCGTTGTCTGCCATGGAGAACTGGGTGATGACCAGGGTCACCCCCCTCCGCCTCCCCCACCCCGATGAAGAAGCCTTTCTAAAGCCGCTGGCCTCTCCGCCGAAAAAAAGAAAGTCCCCGAGGTGGCTAAATTTGTGAAACGAATGGAAGACATCCCTGAAATCTCGCTACCACCTAAGGGTCCTATTCAGGTCGCCCTCTCCTTAACTGAACGTGCTTTGTTGGGTTAGTTCACAGGTCTCTGGCCCTCCCCCAAGTCCACGGAGAGCTGGGTTGCAAGAAACTAGGCGCCATGGATCAAAAACAGGGTTACCTCGTATTTTCTAGGGAGGGGTTACTTCCTATTTGATTTCTCAGACAAGGAGGATAAGGACATGATTTTCTAGAATGGTCCTTATTTCATGGGCCCTCAGGGGTTGTACCTTAATAAGTGGATGCCTGATTTCGACCCAGCAGTTGACGTGCCCACAGCCGTTCCTGTGTGGGTAAGGCTGCCTAACTTGCCTGTGCACTGTTGGAATTGGGAGTCCCTCAAGCATATCGGGAACACCCTGGGAAAATTTATCGACCGAGCCAATAGCAAAGATCAATATGACTGCGCAAGAATTTGTGCTGAAGTTGACCTGGAAGTTGGTTTACCGGAGGCAATAAAAATCAGGGTCGACAGTTGGACTCACGTACAAAAACTGGACTATGAGCAGCTCCCGTTTAAATGCCGGAAATGCCATGTATATGGCCACTTTTCTAGAGGCTGCCCATTGAACAGAGAAGTGGAGAAATACAAGGAGGAAGGTTGGAATCAGGTCAAAAGGACCAAAACAGCCCACAAAGCCCCAAGAACAGGAAACCCAAATGGCAAGGGCCCACAGACAACCCCTGTTATTCAAACTCCCTTCATGAATGAGAAAAGTAACAAGTTTGCGCAGCTGAGCTCAGCATCTGAAGATATCCAAGAATCTGAGAAGCAGAAGGAAGAAACGCTCCACAAAGATTCCCCCTCGGGATCAAAGCAAGTAGAAAGCAATGTTGACAGATTGAAAGAGATACTCAAAGCTGAGAATGAGGAAGTGCAAGTCTCGAAGGACTCAGAAGAAGAAGGTGAAATAGGAGACTCGCAAACCTCGGCCAGAAGATCAATGAGAGGCCGAAAATCTGCTCGTGAAAAAAAAGAGCAGGAAACCTACAAAGACAAACTCCAAGGTAGTCAACCAACCTTAGAGAAACTCTTGGCAAAAACACCGAAGATGACTATAAATCAGTCCCAGATCTCTAAAGGAGCTCTCCCCAAAAGCAAGTAATGAAGATCGTCTCCTGGAATTGTAGGGGTATGGGGAGCATAATAAAGGAAGAAGCTGTCAGAACCCTTCTCAGAGCAGAATCTCCTGATATTCTCCTCATCCAGGAGACTAAAATGGAGGACAAATAATTCCTTCATGTTAGCAAGAAATTGTGGAAAAAAAGTGAAGGGAAAGCAGTCTCAGCTAGAGGTGCTTCAGGAGGCCTCGACACTATCTGGAACGGCAACAAATACTCTAAGATTAAAGAGGCCCTCAATATCCATTGGTTGTTTACCAAACTGCAACAAGTCGACTCAAATGACATGCTCTGCCTGTTTAATGTGTACGCTCCTGTCAGTGCAGGGGAGAAAAAGAGCTGTTGGGAATCCATTAAAAGACTGGCTGACTCTAAAAATCTGACAAATATCATTATCGCTGGGGATCTCAACCTCACTTTGTCGTTAGCTGAAAAGTGAGGTGGAATTATTGTTAGAGATCCGATGCGGGAATGGGTGGAGGAACTGATTCAGGATTTGGATTTGCTCGATATCAAACCTTCCTCGGGCAAGTTTACTTGGTCCAACAAAATAATCGGACCAGGGCACATTGCGGCAAGGTTAGATAGATTTCTTGTCCAAAGCTCTTTTCTCCTCCATGGTCTTGAATCTAGATTGCATATTCTGCCATGCAGCATTTCAAATCATAAACCCATTAAACTTGAGCTCTTGGCCCATTTGGACCAAGGCCCTATCCCTTTTAAATTCATTCCTCAATGGGTTAAGGAACAGTCCTTCATGCACCTAGTGAAAGATAGCTGGATCCAACAAGTCAATGGTTCAACCTTCTTTGTTTGGGAGGAAAAACTCAAAAGAGTGAAAGCAGCATTAAAATCTTGGGTTCATTCCCTTCCTAACCCAGCAGTGGAAAGGAAATTGATTCAAGTTAGTCTCGAGGCACATCAAATGAGATTGGAAGAGGAAGAGATCACTAAAGACATCCTAGACAAGGAGGCTGACCTTCAACAAAAGCTTCATAAGGCAAGCTTGGCCGAGGAGGAATTTTGGAGGGTAAAATCACGTTGTCTATGGCTTAAGGCAGGAGATAGGAATTCCTCCTTCTTTCACAAACAAGCCCAAGCTCGGAAAAGTTTCAATTCCATTTCAGAAATAAGGGAAGAGACCTCCAAACACAGAGATATCCAAAGTATAAAAAGAGCTACATACCTTCACTTTAAAAAACTGTATAGTGAAGAGGAGGGGCTAGGGTATAATCCTCATATTGTGAATGAGGTACCCTCTCTGATCTCGCCCAGAAAAAACCAGTACTTGGAAGCAGAAGTCACAAATTCTGAAATAAAAAAAAAAAAACCCTCTTTGCAATGGAACCGGATAAGGCCCCAGGTCCTGACAGATTCACGGCCAGATTCCTTCAGACCTGTTGGCAGGTTGTGGAAAAATATTTGTGCATAATGGTCCGAAAATCACAAGACTGTTAGAAAATTGGGGGAAGCACCAACTCGGCGTTCCTAGCCCTCATCCCCAAAGAGAAAGGCGCTAATACCTTCAGCAGATTTCGGCCTATATCCCTATGTAACATAGGATACAAGCTGATTACTAAAGTGATTGCAAACAGATTGAAAACCATCCTCCCAGACATTATTCCGGAGAATCAGGGAGGCTTTATCCAGGGAAGACAGATTGTGGACAATTTTATACTTGTTCAGGAGGCGATCCATTCTAGCCAGCTCCGAAAAGAGAAAGGAATGGTTGTCAAATTAGATCTTGAAAATTCATTTGATAGGGTGAGACACAGATTCCTAATGGATGTTTTACACAAATTTGGCTTTGGCTCTAAATTTATTAATTGGATTCAGGCATGCATCAGTGAACCTTGGATAGCTCCTTTGATCAACGGTAGAGCAGTTGCCTTCTTCAAAGGTTCTCGTGGATTGAGGCAAGGGTGCCCGCTTTCTCCCCTTCTCTTTGTCCTCCAGGCTTCTGTCCTCAGCTTCCTTTTGAATAAGAAACAGCAAGATCAAGAGATTATGGGTCTGTGCATTACAAGAGGTGTCAAAAATATAAATCATGTGTTATTTGTTGACGATTCCCTCTTGCTGGGTGTTGCCTCTATGCTCTCAGCTAACAACTTCAAAGAAGTGGTGGATAGTTATAGCGAAGCCTCAGGTAGCAGACTTAATAAAGGCAAATGTCATATCTACTACTGGAATACTACTGTCAACATTCTCCAAGCCATCTCCCATTGTTTTGGCTTTGATGCCTCCTCTTCATGGTCTTCATTCAAATATTTGGGGCCCCCATCTTCAAAAATGGTGCTCTCAGCAGAGACTGGCTACCTCTACTGGAAAAATTTAAAACCAAGATCCAATCCTGGGGTTTCAACTGGCTCAAGCTAGCAAGAAAGACAATGCTCATAAAAGCTGTTCTAAATAGCCTCCCAATCTATCAGTTTTCAGTCATGCTGGCCCCAAAAGGCATCATGAGAAAAATGGAGGATTATATCAGGAAATTATTTTGGAAAGGCGGAAAATCGAATGACAAGAAAATCCCTTTAATTAGCTGGGATAAAATATCTCTGCCTAAAATGGAAGGAGGGCTAAATTTCAAGAGTATTAGCACTCTAAATGTTGCCTTGGGTGCAAAGCTTCTATGGAGGGTTATTGCCCCTAAGCCAGGTTGGGCACAGCTCGTGTTGTGGAAAAAATACTTCCAAGGTCAGAGGAAAAGGTGTCTGGACAGTCCCATTCCAAAATCTGAAACGATAATCCACAAAATTTGCGCTAAAGCTTCTCTTTTAATTAGTCTTCAAGCGCACTGGATCCCTGGTAATGGAAAATTAATTAGAATTTGGGAGGATCGCATTATGGGCTGCGATCCCCTGGCTGAAGATAGTTCCCTTGTCACGCTGAGAAATTGGATTAACAGAGCCAGATTCAAAACACTGTGGGACATATCTCAATGGGAGGGTCACATTTGGCAGAACTGGGCTAATCTGGAGGTGCCGCAAAACCTGTCTAATGAGTGCAAAATCTTTATAAATCATTTAAATGGCAAGGCCCCAATAGATAGCAGGAAAGCTGATACCCGTGGCTGGGGTCCGTCTCCTGGGAGATACTCTGTTTCACAAGGGTACATAAAACTGATTGCTCACCCCCATGTTCCTCCTGACCCAGCACCTTGGAAAGGAATCTGGTCTCAGTCCTCGATTCCTAAAATTGACATTTTTTGATGGCTTCTCTGCCATAAGCGGATCTTGACTGATGATAGGCTCCAAAAAAGAGGATACCTGGGGCCCTCGAGATGCTCGCTGTGTGGCGTAAATGAAGAATCAGCCACTCATATGATGATAAACTACAATTTTTCTACAGATATCTGGCATGAGATCTTAAGCCCATGGAGCAACAATGTTGTCTATCCCACCAACATTTCCAATCTGTTCTCAAACTGGATGTCTAATTACCCAGGTGTCACTCCTAATAACAAGCATATCAAGGCCGCTTGGATCGCTCTCCCTAAAGTAATATGTTGGAAAATATGGCTCGAAAGAAATCAGAGAATTTTCAGAGACAAGAAGAATGACGTCAAGATCGTCTTGGTCAAAATCAAAAGCCAGCTTAAAGATTGCTTGGGAGACCAGCTGGACGAGACTAATCTGAGTGAGCATGATTCTAAATGGATTGATATGCTCGACCTAAAATTCACAGACATTATCAGGCCTCTCACTCCTCTCAAATTTTGGCAAATCCGGACAAATGTCTCTGACTTTTCTGAGTTTTGCGCAAAGTTGGCTTGCACTGTCCTTTTCTTTGACGGAGCTGCAAAAGGAAATCCTGGTATTTCCGGAGTTGGTGGTATTATCAGAAACGAGGAAGGTAGAACTGTGCTAAGATATAACTGGGGTGTGGGTTACAACACCAGCATCCAAGCCGAAGCGTTGGCCCTGCTCCAAAGTCTCAAGCAACTCAAATTCCTTAGTATCAAAGATGTTGTTGTCTTTGGCGATTCTCAGTCCATAATCCAATCCATAATGGCCAGATCCTCTCCTTCTGATCTAAGATTAGCAAGATTGATGCGCAGAATTAGAACTTTGTCGAAATCATTACAAAGTCTGAAGTTTTTCCACGTAAAGAGAGATAATAACAAGAATCTTTGACCACGAAGCTAACAAAGTAGTTTCCTTCCTCTAGGAGTCCTCCTAAGAGATGGAGATGAAGGCTGGGATCCCATCCCCTAATTTTCTGGATTCATGTTTTACTGTCTATTATTGAAGCAGTTTGTTTGCATTTTCAAATTCAGGAAGACTGCAGAGATTGGACATATTTTTGTTTGTAAAAAGCGTTGGCTTTTAAGTGGAAGAGCCATGTTGTTCCTGGCCGGAGAGAAAATCTGGGCTTTGCCCCTGCACCTTGTAATCTGAACTAAGGCATTCATGCCAGGAATCAATATATCCTATTAACCGTTTAAAAAAAGGTTTGCTTTTACACTTTATTTAGTGTATTTTTTGTATTTTCATTCATTACATTTCATTTCATATTAATTTTTAACATAATGTATTAAATCCTTTTAAATTGACTTCCCATAATATATTAAATCCCTTATATTAAATAAAGTCCAAACCCATTATTTTAACGTTAACTTATGGTTCTATTTACCCCACATGTTATATTTCCCCGCCCTTTCCCCATAGGTTAAAAACGTTATAATCCCGCCCCAATGGTTGTTAAACATACATAAATATTTCATTTACTCTATAAATATCAAAACTCGCCTATCATATTAATGTATTGGTTTTACATTAAAAACATACGTTTTAATGTTAAAACTAGTCCCACCACATAATAAGATCTGGGCCCCACGCCCCCATTTGCCAAGAAATTTCATAATTTAATCCCAGTTGTTCGCACGCATACCCTCAGATCCAATGACCCAAATGCAATATCACATTTTTAAAAGCGCAATCAATAACCATTTCAATATATGTGAAATGGGTTTTTTTTCTATATTATCTCTCCTTCACGCAACAATATGTGATTGGATTGCATTTGATCCGAGAAAACTGCTTACCGCCCAAAGCCCGTACGATAAACCACTCCTGGTTTTCTCCTTCACGTGCAAAAGCCCTCCACTCTGATATGACCACAATTAAGATACGGTCCTGATTTAAACCTAAAATGTTATAAAAATTCATATACGCCCATTAAACTGTTTTTTGCATTCCCTGCGCATTTTTATCCTCCCGACTGAGGAAAAATATCTCCATAGCCTTGTTTTCACGTCAAAGAACCAGACAAAGCTAATGAATTTACTGTCAAGACCACTGAAAATGTCTAGCTTGCTTCCAAAAGACTTCCATAGACATCAGAAACTTGTCCGACCCTGCTAAACTATTTTAAAGACCAAATACCTGTGAAAACAGGTATTCTTCGAAAAAATAACCTCCTGATCATTTGAAAAATATCCATTTATGAAAAATAGAGCTTTGTGAAGCCCATTTACCCATAGAAAGACCCTTATATTTTCTTGCAAAGAACGAATTAACTGTAAAAACTCTCATAAACCCTAGTTTGAATACTGCATACAGTTTTTAAACCAAAATTGAATTTATTTTAGCCTTTGCAGACCATAAAAAGACTTCGAATTTATTTAGAAACCCTTTGCTAAATAATCTTAATCTTTCTCAACCTGATTTGAACCAATTTCAGTCCAGTTTATCCAAAAAAGTAGAGAAAACCCTTGTTTTATCATTTCCTGAACCTGTAAGAGTTTGAAGATCATTTTAAAGACAAATTGAAAGGTTTAAGACCAAAAGAAAGCCTGTTTATACCTTCGCTATTCCATAGACCTCTGTTAAAATAGAAAAACCTTCTGTAAACAATTCAATCATATATAAGAGTTTAAAAATCTAAAATACAGAGTTTCAAGCACCCATAGGGTCTAAAATGTCAAAATAAAACCCAACAATGACTTCCAAAACCACAATTGTTGTAAATCCTCCATAGCCTCTTGTTGTAGACATTAAACATACACCCTTGGATGATGTGGATTACAAAATAGCTGATCTAGTGATAGAATTAATCTTTTAGAACTCCACCGTTCGAGTCTTGAAAAATCATTAGATCAAGGAGATGAAGTACAGATTTGGGAGTCATATCTACCCAAGTATGTAGTCCCACTCACTCAGTAATTTCCAGAAGTCATCAGGCTATGTAAATCATATTATTCACCTAAACAAAGAGCCATGGTTAATAATAATAAAGAAATATTGTTTACCATTACTGAAGCTAATGTTTCAGCTTAAACCAGACCCCATTGTAGTTCCCTTACCCATAGAAGCACTCACAAAGCTTTACATTGGTCTGGAATTTCCTAAAAGGTTTCATATTTTCAAAAATTTCATGCTTTCCTATGTTGAAATCCCAAAACTAAACCCTCCTTATTCTACTTCAAAATTTCCTGAAGGGTCTAGGCATTTCATATCCATGTTGTCCTTTATCCTAGAGCATTTTACAGATGAGTGAATCCTAGGTTTTCTATCTACCTTTGTACTATGACTACCTCCTTCTATCATTTACAATTATGCTGAATACATAGCTGATAATGTCCATGATTAGCTTGTAAAATTTCCAACTGAAGGAGTATTTAGATATACTTCCTTTATTTTCCATATTTTCTTATAATTCCAAGTAGACAAGTTCCCCATAACACTTCAGAATCTTGATGTAGAAGGAACCCCCTCTTAGTCATATTTTTGACATCTTTGATCATAAAAGAGTCCACAGAGTTCAATTATGCAAATTTTACAGATTCCTTTGTTCATCCATTGATAAACATGTTGACAAACAGTGTACAACCAAGAATCAATGATGAGATAAATAAAATATTACAACTGTCAGAACAAAGTAAAACTGGAGATTGGTACTTATATCAGAACTATACAGAGATCAGAGTTTTTGGGTCCAATATTTTACCTTATAAGCTACCTAAGTATGTGCCAATAAGAGTTTTTGCCTTGGAGTACATCAGGCAAATTCTCAATTCAGATTCAATCAACTTCTTGGCAGCCAAAAAGAAGACCAAATTTAAGTTGAAAAATTAGATAGGACCCTTCATTTGTAATCAAAGAGATGCAGGAATAGAGGCAGCAAAACAGTTGCTGGAGTACAAATTTGAATTTAGCTTCTTATGGAATTATGATCCTCGGGGAATTCTCAGCAAAATGGGGGTGAAGTGCAAGTTGACACCTTATATTCATGACAAAAAGCCAAAAATTGAACAATTTTCTAATCAAGTAGAGTGGCTAAAAAATACCTTGATTTAAGCAGTTAAACATGGTGATACTAGTCACACCTTGAAAACTGTGAATCAAGAAGATAAAGCTACCAAAAGAGTGAGAGAAGAAGGTACTTACACAGCTTAGACAACTACAGAGACTAGGTTTAAAATCTGATATAATAAAAAGCCTAAGCTCAATCTAGTTGATAAAGACAAAGAGACCATAGAAGTGGAAGGTACAGATGTTCCAGAGACAAACAAAGATGCTGCTATAGTAATTATAAATGAGCTAGATATAGAGATTCTAAATGAAGAGCATACTGATACTTCAAACACACATGTAATACAGAAGTAGTAGAGTGTGGAGGCATCCTCCTCACAGTCAACAGATGATAAAGATATTGACATCAGGGAGAAATACAAGCAGATAAAGGCCAAGAATGAAGAAATCAAGAATGAGATTTATTCTTAGTATTTAAAACAAACACCAGGGATCCAGAATAGACTTCTATCAGCTTTTGATTATTCAAACAAGAAATTTATTATGTCAGTGCTTCAACCAACAGTTAAGACTCCCAAAACAGTGACAGATTACAAAAAAATTGACCTTGAAGTGCCTACAGAAAGTATCCATGCATTAGATCAAATTGAGTTCCATAGACAAACTTCTGAGATGCTTTATTCTACCATTACTACAAAGGCAATGAGTTCCCAAAAGCTCTAGAAAAAAATAATAAATATGAGAGATCAAATTAAAATTGAAAAGGCTTCCTCATATGCTAAAGATATTAGGATTAAGTCTTTAGAAGAATTGGTTATTCAAGTAGGATATGACCCTACCAATGTCAAAGGTGCAGAAGAGTTGGTGAAGAAAAATAATGCTGACATTGTAGCACTTAGAAAACAACTCAAGCTTCCACCAACAGAACATCCACAAGCCAAATAAATTGTACAAGAGGCAAGCCAGAAAGATTATATGATGAAATTGATTTTACAATTGACAGCACAGATAAAATAAATGGAAATCCAAAGGGACAAGCTGGTCCATGAAAGAGAAATTGCAAAAGCACAAGAAGTTCCTACAGTAATTCCTATGGAAACTATAGATGTTCCTTCAACTCTGGCAGAAGAGTTGGCACCAAAAGTATCACTAGCCACAGTGGTACCAGTGACATCTTCTACTACCTCAGCTACAGAGTCATCTACATCAACAATGCAGCCAACAGATGAAGCTAGTAAGCTCATCAAAGCCATGGAGTAAATGTCACTTCAAACCAATGAAATCAATAGATTGAAGAAAGTGATTGAAAATCTTGAAGAAACTAAGAAGCTAGCCCAAATTAATGCTAAAACTCAGGAACAAAGGGCTAATATGTTAAATGTTGAGTTAAATAATCTACAAAAGGATTTAACCTTGAAAGATCCAATGTCCTATGTGAATAATCAACTATGGAGTAAAATCATTGAATCCATCAATGATTTTTGGCCATAAATACAGGTAATATATGAGCAAAAATATTTGCTAAAAGTAGCTCAAGAGATTCAGAAAATAAAGGAGGAACTAGGTGCCAAACCTGAACAGGCCCTAGAAATAATTAAGTTTCTCAATAGCAAGAACAAGCAAGAATTAGAGGAGATAGAAATTACCGATAGAACATAGAAAATCCTTGAAATAGGGAAAGTAATTTCAAAGAATATTTTGATGAAGCAACTAGAAGAAAAGTGTGAAAACATGAATATAGCCATAACTAAATTTATGGTTAAATTTGAAATCATGAGGCGAAGAGGTTTGCTAAACATCCTAGTTATTAATGATAAACTCATGCCACAAAATGACTACAACAAGAAGATAAGAGATTATGCAAAAGAGCAAGTAGATAAAACAGAAGGACAAGGAATTCCTACAGGAAAGGTTTTACATAAAAGTTTTGAAGACTTGCTTTATCTACAACATGAGATAAAACACCTTTTTGTTATATAACCAACATTTTCTAGATACAAAGAGGCAGATGAGAACTTTAGGAAGCTGAAAAATATCAAAATTCCTAATGAAGAATCTTGGGAATCACTCACTGACTTACTGTAAAAGTCAAATTGCAGAGAAAAAGATAAAAACGGTTTGCTGATTTTACACAGTCAAAACAGAAAATTATAGCAATAAGGTAGTTGAAACAATGATTAAAGTGAATCAGAGGTAAAGAGTATCAAATGAAATAGTATCATATAAGAAGATAATATTTCAAAACAGATTTGAAATATCTTTTGCTAGCATTGGAGAAAGCAAGGCAGCCAGCTACACCTAATCCAAAATAGTAGTTCTATTTTATTTGGATAAATAGGACAACTTTCTAAGTTGTTAAGCAGCTGTCACTATTTTTTTGTGAAAGATATTTTATTTCCTTATAAAAATCCTATGAGTATTCTAGGATATTTTGTAAACATTTTTGTATATATACTTCATCTTTTGAAGTATTATTGTGGAATAAATTGCTGAAGATTTCTATAGTCAATATTTCTGTACCTGAAGGATTTTTGTAGCAAGTTCAAGTAGCAGACTAGATCAAATCATATAGCGTCATATTTCAAGATTCATGTGATGAGACATTGAAGTGAAGTACTTTCTACTGTCATTGTTTAATATTCTTATGTTTTACATGCATCCATTTATGTACTCTAAATTTGAATGATGAACTTTGAAGTGAAGTACTTTCTACTGTCATTGTTTAATCTGCTGATTTCCAGAGTAGGGAACCCTTAATTGCTCCCTCTTTCAAATGACATTTGTCTACTCCTTCCTTATCCGGATCAAATAATCCTTGATTTCTCTTTATCCTGATCAAACCACTTCACCAATCATCCTTCCAAGATCTTCAATGACTTATCTATCTTGCCCTAAAAATATTTGACATTTTAATCTTGATCCTAGTCCTATCTGCTTGACATTTGACTCATTTTCCCAATGGACAAATAGATCTATCACCATCCATCTCATTAAGTGATTTTTTCTCACCAAACCAAACCAAACCAAACCAATTTGCACATCTTAACTAGCCTAATATCATATAGTTAAAACAAAGTTAAATTTTATAGAGGGAGCCCTCTCTGAACCCTAAGAAGGCTAGATCTTAGAGTTTAAAAGTTGGTCTATGGTTACCTCTAATGTTATTTGACTAAAAATAAAAAATCTCACAACTTAATAATTATTAGAGTGTTAACATAAAGCAAATGGTGTTTGCGTATGAAAGATTACCCATATAGATTTCGAAAATATCTCAAATTCTAATCCAATCAAAAGTGAAATCATGGAATTCAAATGAAGAAAGAAAATGCAAACCTAAAAGAAAAAATCAAATGAAAAAGTAATGATTGAAAGAAAACTCCATGACATCATATGAAAATATGTTTGAAAAAAAGAGGCAGTATGAAGAAAGTAGGTGTGCTTTAATTAAGTTGAGATTGTGATGAGTTATGTATCACAAAGTTATAAATAATTAGGCTTTAATGGAAATAAATTCCTAAAATTTGGGATCATTTATGAATATATGATGAAGTCGCATCAAGTGTCTCTTTACCTGCAAGAATCTTGTTTCAAAATAAATTTTGAAAAATAAAAACAAGATGCTAAATGAAAATAAGGCAAAGTAAAGAGTCTCCCTAATGTAACTTGTTTGCAATTTAATCATCATCACAACTACTTCTCTGAGCCAAAAGGGATGAAAATTAAACTAAAGGATTCCTAAGCAATCTCTTCAGTCGTACATCAAACCTTTAGTGTAACTAGTGAGGACCTATAAAAACAGAGCTTAACTTAGAAAATATTAATACTAAACTGAAACTAAAATAAAAATGAAAAATAATAGAGGATGAAAATAAGAATATGAAATTTACCTCGAAGGATTTTGGTAACATTTACCTTAGAGATCTTGATTTCCTCCAAATTCATTTTTTCAAGAAGAAACTTATTTTTATGATTAAGATCAAATAACAAAAAGAAGTTGCAACTCTATCAAAGTTCATATTCCTATGATCATGCAATTTATTGAATTTAAACTAGAGTGAGCATTAATCTAGAGAGGAATGACTCAAGTTCAAGAAATAGGGTATAAAAAAAAAATCATAAGAAATAAGAATGAAACTATTGAAAATCTTCCAAAATGTACTTGAATTTGTATTGCATTTGCGGTTATCAAGTTATTTGTATGTGCATGCTAGATGGAATCATTTTTATTTTATATCATCCCCATAACGTTTTTTGAAATCCCATGGAATGATGCCAAAGTCCCAACCTATGTGGATTTTTTAATAAATGAGGAGAGAGCTCAAGCATTTTGTATTGTGGGACTCTTAGAATGGAGCAATATAGATGTGTGTGTGTGTGTGTGTGTCTATATATATATCCAGACCTATGGAAGAATTCTAAATCAGGACAACTAACTATAAACCCAAATTACCTCAAAATCATTGTTGGCAGAAAGGAGATGTATGGAATGGATAAGGATGAAAAAATATAAGGACATGCAAGCTTGAGTGGATGCCTACGTCACTTCGGAAGGCAAATCCTAGAAGAACCAATTGAAGCAACTTTGCAATCTTCCAGGGTAATATGGTCAAGATTACGTAATATGGTAAATAAATGGTGATAAATGAGAAATAATACTTGTAATTCATACAAGGAGGATAGCGTGGAGGAAAGGGACCCACCTTTCCACACCGTCATAGAAGGACAAAATCCTAGAAGAAATAGAAAAGGGCTTCGAAGGATCCCACTGGGGAAAAACAAGCAGGGGGATGGATCATGTGGACTAAATCAAGTACATGAGAGTTATAAGGAGGGGAATCCATGTGAATATAGGTTCGTGCATCGTCATTCATTAGCTATTACATCACCCTCGAAGGGAAATCCTAGAAGAACTTGGGGAAGATGTGACATATTTCACTGAGGAAACATTTCTGGGAATATGTGTAAAGTGGGGAATACAACAACACATTATGGATGAATACAAGGTGTAGAGTGCATGGAAAATAAAAAATAAAAATTAATGAGGGGTTGATGTGGAAGGATGAGTCACCCCGACTTATTTGAATGAAGCAAAAATGGAAACCTCTAAGGAAAAATATTTCGGTTGATGTGGAAGATGAAGGGAATGCAATCTGAATGTGACTGAAAAAAGAATATAGTGGTAGGGGGTGGACCCACATGTCTTGGTGGATTGCTTACATCACCCTCAGAATAACCAAAGGAGCATCTATTAAGACTTTTATGGTGAATACCTCTAGAATGATGTGTAACTTGAAGAATCCAAGGTCCAATGAAATAAATTAAAACGTTAGGTGGTAAGGGGGTTCTCATATGCATACATGTATTGTCGAGTTGTCCCAGAGTTTATAAAAAAATGAAAAACAATAAAATTCGAGGGTAATTACCTCTAGGATGGGAAATGGTGATGTGAAAATCAACAACAAATGTCATAGAAAAATATTTCACAGCCCATAATTCTGCGTAGAGACAAGTATGGCAATGGACAGGGGAAGTCTCAAGTATTCTAGTGCCAAGATCTTTCTAATGTTGTAATTCTCTTTGCAATTTTTACTTTCCCATACAATTTTCATCTAGATTAGAAGCCTTATTGTTTGACATATCATGCAGTGAGTGAAGGCTTTATCTCTATGATTAATGTTCTTCCAATGATTCTCAAATATTCAGTTGCATCAAAAGAACAAACACAATATCATTATAATTCATTTCATAAATCGGTGAAGCGAAGTAATGCAATGAAAATAACTTGTACAAAACACATATTGTCAAAAATTAAAATTCTGATGAATTGATGAATACTTCCTTGAAAATGTTCTTCAATGCATTTAATTGGGAAATATTTCAATCATTCTTTTCCAGAAAAATCAAAAGGCTCGCTTATTTCACACCTGCAATATTAACAAAAAATAAATGAAATATAGACTAAACTTTTCTTACTCTAATCTAATCTAACAAGGAAAACTAAAACTAAGTAAATTATATTTCCAATGGATCCATTCCATTATATTAAGCTCTGCACATATATGTATATCAAAAATTAGTAACAAAAATAAAATTGTAATTAAATTACTAAAATAAAATTTTAGACTACTATGTACACTTGCTTTTAATAAGTTCAAGAAAACAAATTTATGTGCAAGAAACCTCTCTTGAAATGAATTCTCTAACTATATTCCAGTATGATCCTAAAAATTAGGATGAACATATGCTAATGGTTGGATAAGATTCCAAGAAGAGCAGGACAAGACACTATATTCAAATGACATGCCTTTAGATGTTGTAGCCTATTAAAAAATGCTATCATATTATGTGCATGAGGAAGAATATTAGCATTATTTTGTGTGACTAAAATTTCCAAACAAATTTCAAATGGATCATGAAAGGTTGAATGGAAATCCAATTAATATTTTAGAATACTTTTATATAGATTAAGTGACTATCCAAATTGTAGTGATGCACTCTCAAATCTTGGAGCTTGTGGAAAATTCATTTCAAAAGAAAGAATGAGTTGGTGTGATGTGAACATCAAATGCAATTGAAAGGTTAAAATTTCTTGATGGCAATGATATAGGCTATGAAATTCATTTTCACATTATCCCATTAGCGCAATTGGTGATATTTCAACACTTGATTTCTCAATATGCCAACATAAAGGATTAAAAAATTAAAAAATAAATGGTAAATAAAAATATGAAACAAACCATAATAACTGAAAAATGCAAAGTAAAATTACATCATTATTTACACTAATGTTATAGATAATGTTACAAGAGAGTTTGGATTTATTTGAAAAGATTCGCCGCTCACAAGTGTCGGCCAACATAATACATTGGGATTAATTTTGTCTTGAAGATGGATCCCCGTTGGGATTCGAAACGTCGACAAATGTATTTCAACACTGTGGATAATCCGAAACATTTGTCTTCAATTGATAACCATAGAAGCTTAAAAACCGTCATTTACTGACATCAACTTGTGGAAGTGAAATAGATTATAGACTATGACTGAGAATGGGAACTTGAACAATGTCAGAGTAAACTATTGGAAATGATTTATCTTCTTAAAGAGTGCATTCATTATTCCATTTTTAGTATTTATGATGAGAATTTATTGCAACAATATGATTATAAGAATATCTCTCGTCTTGAGAAATAGATTGACCCTAAATATTGAGATCATGATAATTCAATGATGAGTGAGATATCTCAATAGTCTCAAATTTAAAATCATCATCATGAATAACTTGACTATTTTTATTAGAACTCTCTTCCTTTTCATAAGGCACATTAGAACAAGGAGAATAATTAAATGAATTTTCAGACCATTGAAAAATGGTCATTAACTGATTCTTTATCTTCATAAAAACTAATTGGCAATTCACTATTTGTTAAATTCATGGCATACCCTATGTTTTCTAAAATTGGATTTGTGTAAAGAGGAATTGCTAAATGATTAGAAAATGAATTAAAATTAGTGAAAATATCAAGATAAAGAGAAAATGGCTATTTGAAGATATGAACCTGAAAATTTCTATGCTTGTAGATTCATCCTCATTTTCCTTAATACAAATTTCAGATTCTTCATTGTGTATTTGGCTTACCACATTTCCCTGAATATTAATTCTTGGTTGCCCTAAAATTTTTCGTTAAACATTATTTTCAACATGAGAAAACTCGAAAAAATTTGTAGCAGATTGCACATTGTTGAAATTTTCAATTTGTATTATTGTCTGCTAACTTGTGTGTTGCTTGTTGCATGTTAATTTTATTGCTTGCCTATTTTATTCTTCGTTATGGACACAAATTATATTTTTATTTTTAGTAGCTGATTTATTTATGGTAGCATGTTTAAAGCATTTTCAGGATCAACATTACGTCTATTAGATGCACTTATGTCTTCTTGAGATGTCTCGTTGACAATTTCTGCATTTTCTATTTGAATATTGATCAAGTATTTTATCAATAAAAAGAGGCTCTTGTGACAACAACAAATATTCTAAGATAAATAATATCTTCGGGATCATTTCTTTCATGTGGAATACAAGGAAGAAAAAGTAAGTTTTGACACCATTCCATTAACTCGATCTCTGAGGGCCTATATTTAGGTTTAAATTTTAGACAAATTACTTGAATCTAATTATGAAATTTATTGTAGACTCATTTCCAAACTTTTGTAAATATTCAAGTTCATGAAATACCTATTCATACTCATACTTCTCATATGCATGAAGAAAATTTATAATAAATTTGCCCCAACTATGAATAGAGGAAATTAAAAGAGATTGGCACCATCTTTTGGGATTTGCTTGTGAAAGTGAGATTAAATATATTGCATATAATACCTTTGTCAATATCATTGAAAGTACAATTTGTAAAATTTTGAATAAATTACAAAACACGATCATATGCAAAAGCTTTGCTCTTACCCTGAAACTTTACCTTTGATAAGTGGCTTACAATTTTCATTAGAGTGGTGATGGATGCATGTACAAAGATGCAACTCCAAATGGGAAGTTTAGAAGGATCCATTGCAATTAAGTGGAACCTTAAATTAAAAAAAAAAAACTCCAAAAGAACAACTTGTCGTTGGCCATCCTTCTAGCACCAAAATTGTTGATGGAAAAAAATGAGCGAAATCAACAATGGAGAGATCACCCAGTCAAGGCCTTAATTAGGCATTTATCTATTTGGGATGGTGATTTAGGTTGGTTCGAATGGGTCTAGTTACCTTTCACTCTCCCCACTGACTTGTGGTATTTCTAATTACCTATCAACAAAAAGAAAGATATCATATTTACCCTCTTGGAGCTAACTTGCAATAAGGAAATCCTTAAGCTAGCACAAGGGCTCAACCAAGCCACCAATGGGGTTTCTCCTACAAGAGGATACTTCTAAAAATTCAATTAATTAATCTAGATCTAAATGCAACATGGAAGAATAAAGAAAACTACATTAACTCGATACCTAGGAGATAACTCCTAAATATCAAGTGCGAAAGATGATGGGGATTTAACAATTTTTTATGATGAATATTAGGTTGTTGTAGTAGTTATAACAATTGGTATTATAAGTGCAATACATGCTCTATTTTAGCGATTAAAATCTTAAGAGACAAGTCATTAAAATTTAGAAATAGTCCAGAAAATTCCAATGACAATTAAATCAATTTATGATGGAAATTTTCCACGTAAATAGTTACTCATAAATTTGTTTTAATGCAAGATAAAATCAAGAAAAATGAATAAATAACATATCTACATAATTATTAAATCAGATAATTGATATAATAAACAAAAATTCTCGTATTTAATAAAAGTGAAAAACATGGAATTATTGGTACAAAAATAACAATAAAATAATAATATTATATTAACAAACGATAGTATTCATAGGGGTGGTAGGAGGGGAAGGGATGTTATTAAATCTCGAAGGAATCATTGTGGATAAATTTTAATGGGTCCTTGGGTGTAAATACATCAACCATGTTGAAATGTATGGGCATTTCCCGAGACTAACTCTAGCTCAAGATTAAGGCATCAAAGAAATTTTTATTGTGGGTGACTCTTTCCTTGTTATCTGATATATTGAGAATTGGAAATCCTCATAAAGATGATACCTTAAGCCTCTTCTATCATCATATTAAAATTATACTTCACTCCTTCTCTAACTCTACCTTCTTCCACATCCTCAAAAATATAAATTCTGAGGGGGATCAACAGGCCAATAAGGTTTTCCTTCTAGATGAAGGGAAATCAGAGATCAATGGAAGAAGAGAGTATGTGTCAATCTCGTAAGTTTTAATGCTTTCCTCCCTAGTGATCCCCATTCCTTTTCCCCCCTCCTTTCTTCAATGTTCTTCATCCCTAACTTGATTCTCTCATCTCCTATCAATGTTGATTATGTGAATTTGATTGATTGAACTAAGTACCCATTAACCTCCTCATCGTTGATGAGATCACCAAATCCCAACTCAACGTCACGTGGATCATTCTCTTTCCTCATGTAAGTGAGCCTGATTTAATTCCTTGGTTTGGAATACTTCGATCTCATGGCCATTTCTGGTTTCATCACCCCTAATCGATTCATGATGATTACTCTACTTCATGGTTATGGAGAATTTAATGTTGAAATTAAATCTCATGTGTGGCTTCCATGGTGTGAAGGGAATAAATATGGATTTGGGTACATAGCAACATTCATGTCCTGCAAGTGGATTTTGTTCAGAAATCTGAATTCATTATTTATTTCGAAGTGGGCTACCTTTGTATCAAGGGTGGAATCCGAGTGTTGGTATAACATGAAGCTCTGCAATGATATTTGGGTAATATTGTGGGAATTATTCTATTGTGTGGAACACGTGAGGGCTCAACATAAATGAAGCTAGGTGATTTTGGAATAACTCCCCTACAGGATCTGACGTAAGTGAATGAATTGATGACATTATTTTCACTGTGATAAGTTGGACCGATGTTGGAAATTACTCTATTTCCCGATTTAAGATTTTTTAATATTCAATACTCTCTATTGGTAGAGGATTTCCCCTTCTCTTCTCATGTTTTCCATTTAAAATCCTCCTCTAATATTATCTATGTTATTTGGATGTTGTGATAAAACCTTTTGATCTCTGATTATTCTATCAAATCTCTCTAGTTCTCTTATGTCTTTCACCCAGTTTCTATTGTCTCCATCTTCTGTTACTGTTGGAGTAGGGTCCCCTAGGTAATGAAATTTTGGATAAATTTTGGTTAAGTTTTTGTTTGTAAGAACTGCATGCAGATGTCAAGGGGCTTTGGGGTGGGTCAAAGTCCCTTGATTATTTTAATGGGTAAAAGGGAAAACCATGAGTCTCAAACTATGGCTTGAGACCATGGTATTTGTGAATTTGGAAAGATATAAATATGTAAGAGTCGAGTGAAGAAAGAGATCTCAGATCATCTCATGTCTAAGCTATTATTTTGTATGCATGAAATTAGTTGATCTGAGTTTTTTTTTATGTAGAAAGGCTCTTTTTGGATGTGTGTGTAGAGACCAAAGTCCCGAGTTGTGTGCAAGGACCCTGCTACTAGGCGCGCAAGAGGAAATATTGTATTGAACTGAAGGTCTCTCAATAAGGAAGGCAATTTTGGCAAACTTGGACTTTATATGATTCTTGTAGTTAACTGTATTAGATTTTTGATGCGCATTATCTATTGCTTATTATAGATATGGATCTTTTATGTTGAATGCATATGTATTTCCATGATTGATAAGTCAAGTTGGTAAATTGCATCTATGCACAAGTATTTTTCTTCTTAACTGTTAGATCTAAAGGTAGTAATCTGGTTTGTGGAAGTGTATATCAAAGTAAGGGTTTATTCTGTAATAATCTATGAATGTGAAAGGGTTAAGTATTTTTATCACTATTTGGGCACGCGCAACTACTTTACTGTATATCTACAATTAGATCTGGTTCTGCGAAGTTGCGTGCAAGGTAGTAGATCTATTAAGTAAGGATTGAGTCCACATAAAAATCTCCCTCAGGGTGCGGAAACCTGGTTCCAACATTGACCCATATTGCTTCGGGTGAGACTTTGGTCTGCCCAAGCAGATCACTACCGAGAGGGCCGATATTTGGAGGGTTTTTTTGGTTACGCGATTACTTTGAACCTGGGTCATGACCTCTCAAGCCAAAAAATGGTTCCGTTGTCAGGACAGGGACCATTTTGAGGGAGATTTGATGTTGTGGCACCCAAAAAAGAACAAAATACAAGATTGTCTTGACAAGAAGGTGCGTGAATTTGTGATCCAAGAAAATATAAGACCTAAATTGTCTATCAAAGATTGGGGAAAAAGGTATATCTACACAAGGTTCCACAAAAGTTTATTTTCTTCCTTTGCAACCGAGTTGCAAGAGTGTTTGTCTCCGATTTCTAAATTCCAGACCTGCACAAAGGATGACACGATCACGAAGCGGGCCCCAAATTTGGTGCAGAAATTGGAGAAATCTAGCAACAAGATTACCTTCACAGTAGATCACTGGATCGGTAGTGTTCTGGTAGGATTTGTGACTGAATTCGCTATTGATATGTTTGTATAGTATTCTAAAGCTAAAAGCATATTTTTCAAGGTCCCTAAAGGTAATTTTCTGTGCTCACTGAAACTATGGATTAAAATGATTTTGTGTGAAAAGGGTACTTTGTGCGACCACATTGAGTGAATTGTCCCTAAGAGGTCCATATAGATCCATGCGCAGAGGCCTTGGTAGTTCTACGCGTAGCGGAAAAACTTAGAGAGTAGACCTAGAAGAAGATTTTATTTACAGTCCTCTCAAAGGTAAATATGATAGCGACGAATAATCTGACACAAGTAGCTTTGGTGAATCTATGCACGCAGATGAAGAGAACTTGATTATAGTCCATATCCCTTCCACTCTGCTCCCACATTCATCTCCTAACGACTCATCTACCATTTCTCCACATCCACCACTAGACACTGATATGGTTGCTTCCATGAAGTTACCTAATTTCCATGGTACTGGGAACGAAAACGTGGACCAATTCTGGTTTGTTGCAAATGTTGTATTAACAACACAAAAAATCAATAATATAACATGAAGGAAGCGTATCTAGCTAATAGATTTCAAGAACGCGCATTGGATTGGTACATAAGGTATGAAGCGACAAACCCCAATGCAACAATTCATAATCTAAAGTCTGCATTGAAGGAAAAATTCAAAAAGGAGATATCATATGCTCAATGTGTGACTAAGTTAAAGGAAATCCACCAATAAGTGAATAAATCCATATGGGAGGTAGATCAACAGTTGAAGTGGAACATCAGAGATGGAGGATTTACTATTGATGACACGTAGCAAAAATAATGGTTCATTGCCATGCTGCTACTGTATCTGTGCCAATCCTTAAATCAACAGAAGATTCTGATGCAGGCTGAAGCTATGGAATTTTCAATGAAGTTAGAAGCCTCACCTGTACCATTTGCGTAGTCTAGGTCTCAGTCGATTCAAAACCTACTATCTACACTACACTTAAAGATACAAACCCTGCGCCAAGAGATATGGAAAGACGTATGTGCAGGTGTATGGTGTATACATTGTAAAGTTGAAGTGCATCATAAATATCAGTGTCTTGTATATATTGACTACCTAGCAGCTGGAGGACCAAGTGGCATCCCCACATTATGGTGCGTGACTTTTCAAGTAACTAGTCTACACACAATGGACTTCTTCCCTAGGATTGGTAAATATATTCCAGAGATTAAACAACCTTTCTGCAAAAATTTCTGATCGGTGGGACATGATGAGCAGAACTATCGCAGCTTTGATTTGATGATTGACTGAGCTGGCTTATATAACATTCAGGAAAAAGGATGGGCACCAGGGTCACTTGCATCTCCATATGGATATGGCAGATTCCAAGGAAAAGGCCAAGGGAGAGGAGGAGGAGCTGGCCGAGGAAGTGGACAAGTCATCTTCTATAACTAGAGAGACGTTGGTCATTACGCACACGATTTTCAAAAGCCAACACATAAATCATGCAGGTTTTGTAGACAATTTTATCATGTTATTGAAGATTTCATTGTCGTGATTGCAAGAATTCAGGAAAATAAAACGCAAAATCCCACCCAAAATATTCATATGGTAAGAGCTGAGTTGTGTGAAGAAGAACCGAGTGTGAATATTGTTACTAGGAGTAGTGCAGCAACCGGTGAAGACAAAGGAAAAATTCTTGATATTGATCTTTGTATTCGAAGGGCACCTGAAAAGATGGAAGGATTCAACTTACAGAGGGAAAAGGAGACCTTTGTAGAAGCGAAGAATGATTTCACAGAGACATACATATCAACATCTAAAGCATCAAGCAAGCCTATGGGCATGGTCGAAGGATATGCAGAACTAAAGCCCTTCAAGTAGGCTTGTATTAAATTGTTGTGCAATAAGAAGGCAGTTGAGAACCTCCAAGAATTAATAGACAACTGCACAAAGAAAGCACAACCCCTGATGGAGTAGAAGGCTATCAATAATATTTATAAGAATAAAATAAGAACTGGATGGGAAATGTGATTGACTGCTCAGATTGGTGCATGCGAAATAGATCAGGTTATCTTGGATTTAGGGTCTGATGTGAATTTCTTACCAAAGAATATTTGGAAGTGAATGGGAGAACCTAAATTGGAGTGGTCCACTATTCAGCTCTACATGGTGAATCAACAAAAAATTATCCCATTAAGAAGACTCTTGCAGGTAGTAGTGGATATTGAAGGAGTTCGGGTGGTCGTAGACTTTGAAGTTATCAATATTTTTGATGATACTGACCCATATCTTGTGTTGTTGGGTTCTAGGTTGTTCTATTGATATGGACGACATCATTAACCTCAAGTGCAGAAGTATGGTGTTTGAAATTAATGGAACCAGGGTTGTGGTCCCTCTGAACCCTGTGGAAGGAGAAAGATATACTGAGATGGCGCGCATAGACAATGATGTTGAATATATGTATAAGTTAACTACATGGGATGAAGACTGGATCAAACCAACATCAGATGGTCGACTTAATTGGGAGAAGCATAGTTCATGATTTTCAGATTTAGATGAGGAGATGGAAAATTGGCAAAACCATTTGCATGAAGTATCTGCATTGCGCTGCAATCGGGTGACAAAATCTCTACGGTGCATATCCTCATAGGTACGAGATTTTCCTTATTATGATGGAATGAGTAATGTTAATTTGTTTTTAGAAGAACTTGAAAAAATTGTTCCAGAAGCACAGTGGTTCCATGCACTTGATATAGCTCTATGCTCAACCCCAGTGCACTGGTGGGAGATGCACAAAGGCAACTTGGCTAACTAGGAATAATGCACCCGCATGATGCGTCTGTGATTTGAGCATCGGAAAACCAGAATAGGAGAGACCTATTCCGGAGAAGGAGATCTGCACAAACATCTAGCTAGATGGACTAAAGCATGGGATGAAGTGCCGAAGCCAGAATGGGTGCATATATTCATCCACACTTTGGGGAGGGTGCCTATGCACTGGTACCTCGAAACTAAGTTGCGACGAGGAAACAATGAATGGACTGCGCTAACAGAAAGTTTTATCCTGACCTTTAGTTTTTAAAGTGGGTTTGAAATCCTTGATGAGACACTACAAGATATTTAGGAAGTCAACTTTGACACCACAAATCCATTGTTTGAACGTGGTTTTCTAGCATGGGACGTGCAGATGAGGGACATCATTGAATGTCAAAATTTGTCAATCAAATATAATGAAGAAGACCCAAGGAACATTACTATTACTGAGTCTGAAGAACAACGAGTAGTTTTTGGGCCTACGGTCGAGTTACCTAATGTAACTAAGCCTATGAAGATTAGGCAAGTCAATATTGGCTCATAGGAACAACCAAAATTAGAAAAGATAGGGGACTACTGGGATGATGACAGGGTGGGAAAGGTCGCCGAGATATTAACTAAATATTTGAAGTTTCCTACGAAATTTTCTTAATTGAAGGGGATTATAGGAGACCTCGGGGTAATAAATATCACCTTGAAACTAGATGCGCGACCCGTGAAGCAACACACGTATAGGTTGAATCCAAAATACAAGCATAAGGTCAAAGAGGAGTTGGAGAAAATAGTTGTTGTAGGGATCATTGAACCAATAGAAGATTCAGATTGGGTAAGCGTTGTGGTGGTTCAAAACAAGAAGAATAAGGGAGAAATAAGGATCTGTGTAGATCTACGCAAATTGAATGATGCTTGCATGCATGAACTATTCTCAACTCCATTTTCTGATGAGGTACTAGAAAAAGTGGGTGGGCAGGAGACCTACTCATTCACTGATGGATTCTATGGATGCCATCAGATAAGGATCGTGCGGGAAGATAGAAGCAAAAAAACCTTTGCGACAGAGTGGGGATCCTTTGAATACATAGTCATTCCATTCGGTCTGAAGAATGCACCAGCTATCTTCTCACGCGTAGTAGTAGCTACATTCAAGGAATACATCCAAAAATTCTTAGAAGTATACTTTGATTACTGGACTGTATTTGGATTATTAAAGAAGCATGTGTTGAGCCTTCGCCTGATGCTGGATACTTGTCGGAAGTATCAGCTCTCGTTGAACCTGAAGAAGTGTATATTTTTCGTCCCTTTTGGGATCTTGCTCGGTCATATTTTTTTTCATCAAGGATTGATGGTAGATCTAGCAAAGATTGATGTTATTGTTAACCTGGAGGTTCCCGAAAATGTAAAACAATTGTGCTCAATTTTGGGGCACACAGGGTATTACAAGAAGTTTATTCAAGGTTACTCACTGATCACTATGACAATGGAGAAGTTGTTGAAGAAGGATGCCTAATTTTTCTGGGACGCGGACTGCCAGAAGAGCTTTGAATTTATTAAGGAGAAGATGGTCATTGCACCCATATTGATTTTTCTAGACTAGATAAAGGAATTTCATGTACATTTCAATGCATCCTGCATCGCGTTAGGAGCTATCTTAATGTAGCCTAGAGCCGAGGATATTGACCACCCTATTGCAATTGCGAGTAGGAAATTGTCAAGTGTAGAGCGAAACTACTCGACTACGGAGAGGGAAGGATTAGCTATGGTCTACGTGCTGCATAAATTCTATCACTATTTGTTGGGAGGTCATTTTAAGATGTTTACTGATCACTTTGCTTTGAATTACCTAGTCAACAAGCCTATGTTAGGGGGGAAGATATGGAGATGGATATTATTATTTCAGGTGTATGAATTTGAAGTAACTTTGAAACTAGGGAGACTGAACGCTGGGCCAGACCATTTGTTGCGCATTGAAAATGGAGAAGAGGCCACTAACTTGGAAGAAGGATTAATAGACACACAACTATTTTCTGTTAAGGTATTAGATGATAAATTCATTGATATTATTCATTTTTTGACCATTGGAAGTGTGCCCACTGAGTATATGATGAAATAGAAGAAAGAGTTGCTCACTCATGTAGCTGATTTTACCTTGACTGTTGGCCAACTATACAAAATGGGGGTGGATAAAATATTGAGGAGATATGTGTTGGATTTTGAAAGAAAGGATATATTAGCAAAATCTCATGGACAGATTGCAAGCGATCATTATGTAGGAAAAGAAACCATGCAGAATATCTTACGGGTTGGCTTTTGGTGGCCTACAATGCACAATGATGCACACACATATTGTCATGCTTGTGAGGTATGGCAGTGGATGGGGAGACTATCACACATATATGAAATTCCCCTTCACCAAAAAATGACTTTGAAATCTCTAGCAAAACAGATCATTGACTTCATCGGACCAATCATCCCTCCAGGAAATAAGACAGGTGCATGCTATATAATCGCTGCGATGGACTATGTGACCAGATGGGCCAAGGCTGCGCCTGTAAAGGACCGCAACGTAGAGACAATTGCGTACTTCATTTTCAAAAATATCTTGACACGGTTTGGTTGTCCTAATATCTTGATGAGTGACCAAGGAACCTACTTTATGAATGAAACAATTCAATCTTTTACCGAAGAATTCAAGATACACCATCAAAAGAGTACACCGTATCACCCTCGGGCAAGTGGTGCGGTGGAAGATTTTAATAAGATATTGGAGAATGCGCTCACTAAGATTTGAAATGATAATCAAAATGATTGGGATGTGCGCATACTTACAGTTCTGTGGGCATATAGGACCACATGCAAGAAGTTGACAGGGAAGACACCTTTCATAATTATGTATGGGCAAGAAGTTGTTATCCATGGAGTATATTGTCCCAAGTTTTCCCATTGCAGCGATCACAAACATGGCTGAGCTAGAAGAGGACTCATTCATTGCAAGTTTCCATCAGCAGGTACATAAGGTGTGTGAAAAGGCTTGGCATGATAGGCACACTAGATAGAATATCTTTCAGGGAGATGATTTGTTTTTTCTATATGACAGCAAGTTTGCGTGCCACCGAGGGAAGTTCAAAATGCATTGGCTTGGACCCTATGTGGTTATAGAGATCATAGAGGGAGGTGCAGTCCAGCTGGCCACTTTAGGAGGTGACGACCTTCCCGGGTATGTAAATGGAAGTTGGTTGAAACCATAAAATGATATCCCTATCCCTACATACGCCAAATGACTATATGGTTGGAGAAGTGTCTTAGCACACTAGGCAGTTGTGAGAGGGCGCAGGACCATAAAACAATATGTCAAGCGTTGGAGAAGTTGGTCTGCAAAAAAGGAAGACGGATGCACAGACAGGTGTGACAATTGCGCAGACACTACGCTAGGAGGGTGACCAAGTCGCAGAAGTTTTAGAATATAGTTGTTGGAAAAATTAATCTAGACAAGACAACATTATTACCATTTGGAAGAGCGACTAAACTGCATTTAATGAGGATATTATACCAGATTTGGAGTCATTTTAGCATTTATGGGGCTACATTAATGAAAAGGAGAGCGTTTAAGACACGTCAACGCTATAAATATGACATGAAGGGTCGCATTAGTTCCCTTTTCTTTCCAAGTGACGTGTTCTCATTTTTATCTGCAAGTTGTATGAAGCTTATGTCTGGAATCAACCCTCTTATTTACGAGGATCCGCACAACCAAGGGTTGGGGTACTTAATAACACCAAGTATGATTTCTACTTAACCTACCACCTCCGCGATGCCGTTCATTGAGACCCTTGCAGCAGTCATTGAAACCACTGCCCCTACTGCTTGGTTGCATCAATCTAAGAAGGGTCAAGCTTCGGGAACTAGGAAGTCACCGCGCAAGCGAACTATGAATCCTATGTCGGCCCCCATCAAGCACCAAAAGATACCTATGGCTGACCTACCCGAAGTAATTATGGACAAAGATGACATCGTGGAGGTAGATCTGATCTCGTGTATGCCAAAGTATATGGCACCGCAAAAAGCATCTGTGAAGGTCTCGAATGACCTAGACAAGGTTCGGTCATACATAAATTCCCCACTGCTCCCAAAATATGTGTCATTCATGGGGGATATGTTTGCGAAGGTCCCCTTGCTAAAGATTGAAGACTGGGACCTGGAGAAGTTTCTAGAGTTCACACCCACAATGTACTTAGAATCAGTCACCTATGACGATTGGGTGATCAAGGTCGAGCCAAAGCCCTAGGCATTGGGTCCGCATAAGTCAGGGTTGTTGAATTTACTGAATGTCCCCCACTTTGGATGCAGTGCAGTCAATGATATTTTTGTGCGTCAACTGATTACCCTGGTTCACGATGGTTGTTTGTGGCTTGGAGAGCTCATTCCAATTGATGTCGATTTGATACATCATATCACCAATTATCCAATCAGGGAGGGAGGCCCTATGGCGGCCTTTGGAGGAAAAGGCCAGGAGAAGAAAGTTGTAGAAAAAGTCAAGAAATACTATAAGGTATCGCGCAACACTCGGGCATTCCTCGTCAGAAAAATAAGTGACCCCACAGTAAAATTTGGCATGATAATCCTCATCTGCAATATGATGAGGAAGTGTCGGCCAAAAGAAGCCCCAGCACACATAATTTCTTTAGTTTGGCAGTGCGAGAAGGGAGTATAGTATAACTGAGCTCAGTACCTTTGCACATAGTTCCTGGAGAATGTGCACGAGGCACAGGAGGAGAGGAAACATTTCTACTATGCTTGGTTGCTAGTTATGATTGTAATAGTTGGTTGGAGGATGCTAGCTGAGGCCCAGTTCCCAGATATCGAGTCTGATATGTGCGAAGATGTGTGCTATGCAACAGTGTGGAGATCCAAGGTTCCTTCCTGAATCACAAAGAACAAAATTTTTTGTGTATTGTTTGATTCAGAGGTATTTTAGGTGATGCATTCCAAGCCATGCTTATCACTGACGTTGTACGATCAGTACAAAAATATTGCATATTTTAAAGCCACTTTCCATAATATTAACATGCGCACAAAAAGGTATGTTAAGGGTGTTTGGTATGAACTACTTTACATGGTCATAGAGGATGACCTTGCGTGCGTGACATAAAATTGGCTCGTATTATGGTTTTAAGCACGAAACACTGGTGGTACATCCTCTTCAGTGCTTGTCAAGACTCTGACAAAGCCACGCATGACGAAGGATAAGGATCAACACAAGGATATGGGTAAGGAGACACATAAGGATCAATAGGAGAAGGATGCAAAAAAAGAAGTAGAGCCCAACACGACGGGGGAAACCATTGACCTAGAGATGGAGGCCAAAGAATATGACAGTGTTGGGGTACCTTCCATGTAGAAAAATTCACCGAGAGGCACTAAGAAAGGCTCTCATACATCCTTAGGCCCACGCAAAAAGAGGAAGGGATCCAAGCAGAAATGGACAGAGGCCCTAACCCTCATAGAAGACTACCTGAATGAAATTGAAAACACAATAAAGAATTGAATTGAGAACCTATAGAATGATGTGGAAACTCTATACAAATCGGTCCTTATAGGTGTACAGCTAGGTCTTTAGTAGTTGAAGGTGTAAGTGAGCGTGATTCAAGAGAGAGTGAAGCAAGCAAGCCTCCAGCCACCAAGCATTAGACAAGCGAGCGCACAGATTATCAGCACTGTGCTACCATAACCTATAGACAGTCGTATATTTCATGTTATGGTACCTATTGTTACAGTGGAGTAGCTCGACTTGTGCGCTAATTGGAAAGCCTGCATAGAGGTTGGCATAGACTTCGAAATGCTGCCCAGAGGAAAACTTCATGCCATGCACACAATGATCATGGAAGAGTTGTAGTACCAGGAAGTCCATGCCACCAAAGTGGCTATAGAGACTCAGCAGAAAGTGGGGACAACACAAAAGGAACAACAGAGTGCAGAAGAGGCTTGTCAAGCAGCCGAAGATTAACGCGCTGCACTAGAATCAATGATCAATCGAGTATGCAGTGACCTGCCAGAGGTCACAGTACCTGCCACAACCATGCCGACAGTTAAGCTAGAAAGCTCGGTAGCTGTACTAAAGGAATCACACTCAAATATCATGACACTCTGCATGGATATTGAGAAAAATATCGCCGATCTTCAGATGAAACTATAGCCAGAAACACTCCAGAAGTATGCGCACAACGCGATGCAGTTGTCCAAGAATTGACCGCTAGAATCATTTTTGTCATGGATTCTTGTAGCCAATTTTTTGAATAATCCATGGGTCTTTCAAATTCCGTCCAAAACAAATCCATCATCTAACAACTCAAAGTTGAGTTGAGGGCCAGAGAGCAGCATTTTGATGAAATTCGGGTCATGGTGCCAACCCTTGTGCTCGCCCAAAGACTAGCCTGATTACAAGAGAGTCGTGACATTAAGGAACAATTTGAGATGTTGGTCCGACGCGAGAATTTATTGGAGCACAGAATGAAGCCATGGGTGGATGAGGCATTACACCTCTTGTAGTCCATTGATGTATCCCTTAAGAACTCACAACAGACACAACAAACCATCATACTAGTTGTCGAAGGTCCAACAACGTCGAAGTTAGTCATAGAAGTGCAGAGCGCTGCAACAAAAAGTGCATATGTCATTTTTACATTTAAGAGTTTGGTACATGCGCTGAAAGACAAAATGTAGGCAATCGAACCAGAGTGACTCGGGACAAGTCATTAGATTGTGTTGGGGGCTTGTTGGAGCAGGGTCCCCTGGGTAAAAAAAAATTGGATAAATTTTGGTTAAGCTTTTGTTTGTAAGAAATGCGCGCAAATGTCAAGGGGATTTGGGGTGGATCAAAGTCCCTTAATTATTGTAATGGGTAAAATGGAACACCATGAGTCTCAAACCATGGTTTCATACCATGGTATGTGTGAATTTGGAAAGATATAAATATGTAAGAGTCAAGTGAAGAAAGAGATCTCAGATCATATGATGTCTAAGCTATGATTTTGTATGCGTGAATAGTTGATCTGAGTTTTTTCTAGGTAGAAATGCTCCTGCTAGCTGTGTGCGCAAAGACCTAAGTCCTGAGCTGTGTGCAAGGACCCTGCTACTGTGCACGTAGGTAGAAATATTGTATTGAACTGAAGATCTCTTAATAAAGAAGGAAATTTTGGCGAACTCAGACTTTATATCATTCCTGTAGTTAACTATATTAGATTTTTTATGTGCATTATCTGTTTCTTATTATAGATCAGGATCTGTTCTTTTGAATGCATATGTATTTCCATGATTGATAAGTCAAGTTGGTAAATTGTATCTATGCACAAGTATTGTTCTGCTTGACTCTTAGATGTAAAGGTAGTAAGTTGTTATGTGGAAGTCTATATCAAAGTAAGGGTTTATTATATAATAATCTGTGAATGCACAAGGTTTAAGTCTTTTTATCACTATTTCGGCGTGTGCAACTACTTTACTATCTGCCTCAATTAGATTTGGTTTTGCAAAGTTGTGCGCAAGGAAATATACATGTTAAGTAAGGATTGGGTCCACATCAAAATTTTCCTCTAGGTGCGAAAACTTGGTTCCAACACACCCCCCCCCCCCCCCAATACTTCTTCAAGTGAGACTTTGGTTTGTGCAAGCAGATCACTGCCGAAAAGGCCAGTAGTTGTAGGGTTTTTTTGGTTGCGTGATTACTCTGAACCTAGGTCAGGACCCCTCAAGCCAATAGGTACCCTCATAATTTTGATCTCTCTATGGACTCTAGCTTCTTGGAAATAGACTTCTTATCCTCCATTGTGTGTGACCACTGTAGAAAATAGCATGACGCCATTAATTCTGAAATATATAACTTACAAGTTAAGATGCATCAGTAACAGGTCTCTGTGCACAACTCTTTTGAGTTAATTGTGCCTCTTCAACAAATAATCTCTAGCCTAGAAGATGAGGTGGATGTGTTGTGCAGCTTAATCATGGATCTCAAAATACAAGGCATTCATCCAAACAATCCACTGACATGTTGGTCCTAAGATTTCAACCTCAATAGGCGAGTTGATTATGCATTCTAATCAATGTTGTCATGTTTGGTTTCAAATGTATATATTTCCTGTTACAATTTTGCTGCATCTACACTTCTCTCCAAATAAGATTATTATTTTGGTTGGGGATTTTTGATGTATTATGTGTAAGGTAAATTAGACGTAATGTGATATTCCAAAATGGAAAAGACGGGAATATAGAACATCTATAGCATTCCAAATAAGAAAAACAAGAATATAACACTAAAATCTAGAAAATGTCATAAATATGTTGCAACATCAAGACATTATAATCATGAGTAGAAATAGCTAATTCATATCATTATAAAACAATAGCAAATATAAAGTACACAGTGCACCAAACGAGATGCACTCAAGCCAACAAGAAGTGGTTGAAATAGACTAATGATAACTAGCACTGGAAATGTTGTGCTGCTATTGTTGTTGTTGCTGGAAACTATTATTGCTAAGAAGAAAAACCATGTGCAGGGGGCTACTAGAGTGCTCAGAATGATCCAAGATTTTTTAACCACGGATTCTACTAAAAAAACCCAGAAAAACCCAGAAATGGTTTGCCCAGAATTTAACTTTGGATTTTCGGCCCCTTTTGGGTTGAAAACTGCACCCCTGCTGGCTGACTTACGAAATCCTCCTGGGTAACTGCAGATATGGGGATGAATTGATGATCTAACTACTGAAATAGCACCCAATTAGCTCAATACATGAAGGGCTTGTCCCTTCTCTTGATCTCCAAGCTAGAAGCTTGAGATCTAACTCCTACTTCCTCTGCTCAAGTTATAGCTGCACACTACACAACTGTTGGAATGAACTGCACTGTCAAGAGGGATGAAGATGTATCCTGCTGCTAGGTGATGGAATATAGCTCACAAATGATGGAAATAATCTCTCCAAAGTGAGGGGATGATCTCTCATATGATTCCAAGCTGAAATACTTGGAACTTCCTTCCTCCACTAGATCTACCTGGATGGAGTTCGCAATTCCTGGAGGAGATGTTGTTGCATGGAGGTATAAACTGTTGGCCTAATGCCGGATATCAAAATTTTTCTCCTGGAAAACTAAAATGGAAGCACAAGATGAAAGGAAGAACCCTCCACTAGTTTCTTAGCTTAAATGCTAAGAACTACCTTCCTCCTCTCAAACCCTAAGACATGAATGTGTAATTCCTGAAGATGTATATGCGGAAGAGAGGGGCTGAATGTGGCACCAATGTCGGATGATGAATAAATTCTCAAAATAACCTTCCTATAGTAGGCACTCGAAGTACCCCATGGGTAAGGGTTGGATTCCCGCTCGACAACACCCGTGTGCTAAACAAAACAACAGGCTTAGCTAAACAACTAAAGCATACAAAGAATGGAAAACGAAAATATAATATCAAATTCCAGACTTATTTGCTTTGCTTCCCTCATCTTCCTTATATGGTTATGAGCCTTCCCTGACTTTGGACCACCTCATAACTACGCTGCACATGTGGCCACTAGGCTCCATGAATATTGTGTTGTCTCTCCATGATCTCCATCATCTCTGCATTTAATCTCCACTCCCCCCATCATGTGTGCATTTACTCCACCACTTCCTCCATCATTGTATCATTAATGCTCTATGATCTTACTTTTATTCCTCCACTATCTCCATCCTCTTCATCATTAATTCTCTATGACCTCCTCTCCTTCTTCATTATTAAGATGCTCCACTACTCCATAATGTTGATCTAATTGACCCACATTCACACAAAAAAGTGGATTTTATTCATCTATGGGGTTTATGGTTCCCTCCACCATTTTATTTAGTTAACTAATTAAGAAAAGTAAGAACTCTAATATTCCAATTAACTGGTGGAAAATTGGGAATATTAAATTCCTCCCTGCCAAAATGTTGCTTGTCCTCAAGCAACTACAAATGTGAATGCTACAACAATCCTCCTCCCTCCAAATGACATCCTCATATGGAAGGTATCCCCATCTGCTCCAATGTGTAATGAATGCCCAGCTCCAAACCTGCCTCTCTAGAATGTCTAGAATGGCTTCCAACTATTTAGCTAGCTGCCTCTCCTCACCATGGAAGAGAGGGGTTGAATGTGGCACCAATGTCAGATGATGAATAAATGCTCAAAATAACCTTCCTATAGTAGGCACTCGAAGTACCCCATGGGTAAGGGTTGGATTCCCGCTCGAGAACACCCGTGTGCTAAACAACACAACAGGCTTAGCTAAACAACTAAAGCATACAAAGAATGGAAAACGACAATATAATATCAAATTCCAGACTTATTTGCTTTGCTTCCCTCATCTTCCTTATATGGCTATGAGCCTTCCCTGACTTTGGACCACCTCATAACTGCGCTGCACATGTGGCCACTAGGCTCCATGAAGATTGTGTTGTCTCTCCATGATCTCCATCATCTCTGCATTTAATCTCCAGTCCCTCCATCATGTGTGCATTTACTCCACCACTTCCTCCATCATTGTATCATTAATTCTCTATGATCTTACTTTTATTCCTCCACTATCTCCATCATCTTCATCATTAATTCTCTATGACCTCCACTCCTTCTTCAATATTAAAATTCTCCACTACTCCATAATGTTGATCTAATTGACCCACATTCACACAAAAAAGTGGATTTTATTCATCTATGGGATTTATGGTTCCCTCCACCCTTTTATTTAGTTAACTAATTAATAAAAGTAAGAACTCTAATATTCCAATTAATTGGTGGAAAATTGGGAATATTAAATTCCTCCCTGCCAAAATGTTGCTTGTCCTCAAGCAACTACAAATGTGAATGCTACAACAATCCTCCTTGCTACAAATGAAATCCTCATATGGAAGGTATCCCCATCTGCTCCAATGTGTAAAGAATGCCCAGCTCCAAACTTGCCTCTCTAGAATGTCTAGAATGGCTTCCAAATGTATAGCTAGATGCCTCTCCTCACCACTGAACCTCCACTGTTCCAAAGCCTCTTCTCTGCATGAGACATATGAAGTGAAGTGGTTGCTACCCCCAAATTAAAGTCCCAAGTCATGGACCATCTCTCCAACCCATGCTACATGGAGTAGGATGTGCCTCTCCATGCTCCCATCATTGGCATTGTTGGCCCTGATTGCTCCAAGCATCATCTCAACACTGTGCAAAATAGGAAACAGAGACATATGGATTGACATGTGAAATGTCGAACCATACTCTCTCAATAAAAGCCACTATAGCAATGCCTCTTGCTACCTTACCACCCCATAATCATACAAAGTATGCTCTCCATACTCTCCTAACAGAAGCCAACACAGTAAGGCCTCATGTTCCCATCCCCCCTCATCATCATGAAAGGTACGGGAGAAAATCATCCCATACTCTCCCTAGAGTAACCAAAGCAACAATGACTCTTGCTTCCACCTCACATCATCATAATGTAAGTCATGGAGCAACAACATATTGATTGACATGTAGAATGTCACATCAACCCAACATAACCAAGCTCCCTGCTGCCACATCATGTGAGTGCCATGAAATGCCCCAAAAAAACATATCCATTGAAATAGCATATGTCATGTGATGGCCAAACTCTCTCAAAAGTAGTCAGCGTAGGCATGCCTCCTACTACTGCATCACCTCAGACTGTGCAAGGCATGGAACATACCAATCTGAAATGTCGGGTGGTAACCATACTCACCCAAGAGAAGCCAACACAACCATGCTTCTTGTTGCCCTATGTCATAGATCTGCAAGTAGTTAACCAACCATTTTCTCATCATCCTCACTCATCCATCCAACTGCTGGTGATGACTCATATCATTATCCAACTTGGTATACATCCAATGGAGAATACCATCCTCCCCAATTTGATGATATTTGCACTCCATGATATGTTGAAGTGCATCCTCCTTGAGGTTTCTCACTGAGACCTCTCATCAACAACCTGATAGAATCCATAAGATTTTGAATATGTTGTAGGAAAAAACTTCTTTTTGAGCTGTGAGGTTCTCATCAAGAAAGATCTATCATAATAATGGGAGATGTTATCCATCACAATATTTCTATCATATACCATCTGCCCATCCAATTCTTCATGAGAGAAGTGGTCATCGGAATTCTCCAAGAATAGTTGGGCCCCCAACTTATCACCGCTCCTTAGTGACAGCGCTGTTGATCTCCATGATGGTGCATCTGTTGTCTCATGACCACACACAATGTTGAACTCATAGACCAACATTGTACTTATTAGGACTATACTTATCCCATCCTCCGAAACTCCACACTTCAACATGAAGTGTTGTGTTTAGCTCAACAATGAAAAACACAGATGGATATACATCTCCTCTTTGAAAAAGTTAAGGGTCCTCTGCACAGTGATAGTTTGTTGCTCCAAATCATCAAGGTGCTCTAATCCTTGGTTATGCAATTTCCCTGATGGCATGATCTCACAAATTTCAAGCTCAGGTGCTGAAATAAGATGGGATGGAAATGTTTGCAAACCTTGGATCAGCTAAAACTCGGGAACATCTTGCATGCTACAATATTTCCTCCAACCGGTGGAATGCCTTCTCCAACTACTGGTAATGGTGGTGGATTATTATCTTTTACTATACCAGTGCTGGTATCTGCTTCCTCTTCCTCATGCATCTCCTTATTCATGCATGGGACTCCCAACGTCAAGTGCTCAATACCATCTTGTAAAGATGCAAGTGCTCCTTCACCTGATGCAAGTACTTCTGCAGTTGGTGGTGGTGGTAGTTTCTCCTCTTCTGGAGAGATAGTGCTGACATCTTCCATTGGATCTTCATGTGGTTTCTCCTCAATGTGGGAAAATATCCTTATGGAAATTGTCTATGGTTTTATTCTATCAAAATTCTTTGTTGCCCTTTGAGTGAAATTTGTATAAGCAGTCACTCTTGCATGTTTC
Source organism: Pinus albicaulis (assembly GCA_034641835.2). Classification (NCBI taxonomy): domain Eukaryota; kingdom Viridiplantae; phylum Streptophyta; class Pinopsida; order Pinales; family Pinaceae; genus Pinus; species Pinus albicaulis. Next base: position 167,903,544 of record CM076577.1, on the reverse strand, counting down.
ATATGGTTGAACCACCAATCCTTTGCTTCACCCTCAAGGTGCAGTGCTACAATCTCAACAACCTATCTTTCTACTACTGGATGTAGCAAGAAGAATTCATCTAACTTCTTCCTCCAAGCCTTTGTTGTGCTTGTGGGTGATCCGTCAAATGTAGGCAAGAAGAATCTATTGTGCCTTTTTCTTCTATTGCTGTTGCGAGATCTCCTTTCTTCTTTGAGTTGTAAAAACAGTTGGAGAGTTAGATTCTCCTTGAATGCTATAGACTGTGATTTTTACTCTGCAAGATATTTACTTAGAGTCTCATGCTCCAAGTTTCCTCCATCTCCATTACATTCACCTTCCTCTTCAAAGAAAGTGCACATAATAGATTGTTGTGGAGATATATGCATGGCCGGTTTCTTTTGCTGCTGATAGGAAGTGCTTCGACCTTATTCATTATGAAACCCTCTTGAGTTTTCTCTTTGCCTTCCCCTTCTCATTTCTTTAATCTCTGTGGAGAGATCCTGCATAGATCCAAAAATAAGTGTGGGAAAACTTAATCCTTCCACCATTGAAGAATTTTTTTCTACTTCTTCTTCTTATTCTTCTGATGTCATGAAGTGCCTACAAGCTGAGCCAAAGATCATGCTCTGATACCACTGTAATATTCCAAAATGGAAAATATGGGAATATAGAACATCTATAGCATTCCAAATAAGAAAAACAAGAATATAACACTAAAATATGGAAAATTTCGTAAATATGCTGCAACATCAAGACATTATAACCATGAGAAAAAATAGCTGAGTCATATCATTATAAACAACAACAAATATAAAGTGCACAGTGCACCAAACGAGATGCACTCAAGCCAACAAGAAGTGTCTGAAATAGACTAATGATAACTAGCACTGGAAATGGTGTGCTGCTACTGTTGCTACTGTTGGAAACTATTGTTACTAAGAAGAAAAATCATGTGCAAGGGGCTGATGGAGTGCTCAGAATGATCCAATATTTTAATCATGGATTCTACTCAAAAAACCCAGAAAAACCTAGAAATGGCTTGCCCAAATTTTAAATTTGTGTTTTCGGCCCCTTTTGGGTTGCCAACTACACCCCTGCTAGCTAACTTACGAAATCCTCTTGGGTAACTACAGATATGGGGCTGAATTGATGATCTAACTACTGAAATAGCACCCAATCAACTCAATACATGAAGGGCTAGTCGCTTCTCTTGATCTCCAAGCTAGAAGCTTGAGATCTAGCTCCTCCTTCCTCTGCTCCAGTTGCAGCTACACACTGCACAACTGTTGGAATGAACTACATTGTCAAGAGGGCTGAAGATGTAGCCTACTGCTAGGTAATGGAATATATCTCACAACTGATGGAAATAATCTCTCCAAAGTGAGGGGATGATCTTTCACAAGATTCCAAGCTTAAATACTTGGAACTTCCTTCCTCCACTAGATCTACCTAGATGGACTGCACAATTCCTGGAGGAGCTACTGCTGCATGGAGGTATAAATTGTTGGCTTGATGGCGGATATCAAAATGTTTCTCCTGGAAAACTAAAATGGAAGCACAAGATGAAAGGATGAACCCTCCACTAGTTTCTTATCTAAAATGCTAAGAACTACCTTAATCCTCTCAAACCCTAAGACATGAATGTGTAATTCCTGAAGATGTATATGCAGAAGAGAGGGGTTGAATGTGGAACCAATGCCAGAAGATGAATAGCTTCTATAAATAACCCTCCTAGAGTAGGCACTTGAAGTCCCTCATGGGTAAGGGTGGGATTCCCACTCGGGAGCACCCGTGTGCTAAACAACACAACAAGCTTAACTAAATAGCTAAAGCATACAAAGAATGGAAAAGGACAATACAATATCAAATTCCAGACTGATTTTCTTTGCTTCCCTCATATTCCTTATATGGTTGTGAGCCTTCCATAACTTTGGACCACCTCATAACGGCACTACACATGTAGCCACTAGGCTCCATGAAGACTGCGTTGTCTCTCCAAGATATCCATAATCTCTTCATTTAATCTCCACTCCTTCCATCATGTGTGCATTTAATGCACCACTTCCTCCATCATTGTATCATTAATTCTCTATGATATTACTTTTATTCCTCCACTATCTCCATCATCTTCATCATTAATTCTCTATGACGTCCACTCCTTCTTCATTATTAAGCTGCTCCACTACTCCATAATGTTGATCTAATTAACTCACATTCACACAACAAAGTGGATTTTATTCATCTATGGGGTTTATGGGTCCCTCCACCATTTTATTTACTTAACTAATTAAGAAAAGTAAGAGCTCTAATATTCCAATTAACTGGTGGAAAATTGGGAATATTACACACAACTTGATATACTATATGCCTCTAATAAAAATGGCCATGTAATTCTCCTGGGTATTTTCCGCGACCAGGTGCAGAGTTAAAACAAAATTGTATTCATTTTTGTCAAAAAAACCAAACAATAGTACTCGAAATATTAAACCTGGATCTCATGCCATGTCTTCAAAAAGAGTTTCTCCAACAGTCTTCCCAATACATTCAAATTGTAGAAATTATACAATAGGCATGTATATCTTGGATTCACCCGATCTAACAATGTACTAAATTTAAATATTGAATCGCTTCTACAAATATTTTGCGGAATTAAAAACACAATCTATAATCACATGAAGATGAAGAAGAATCAAATCACACACAACACAGATAATTTCTCGGGGAAAGCTTACAGATAAAAACCCCACTATCTTCTATTGTATATTCAGCATGGATAATGAAACAATTACATACCAAACTCTTCCCACAAGAGCTCTCCAATACTCAGCTAATTGTCTCACACTATCATGAAAAAACCTGACTAACACATAGGCAATTCTCAGCCTCTAGACAGCCTGCCTTGCTTGCGTAATCTCTGATGAATGCAATCCCTAAAAGATAATAATTTTTTCCTTCCTTGACTGCAAAAGTACCATGGGCACTCCAATGGGTGTTTGATCGCAGGTGTGCAACCCAATAATGCTACAACTGATAGAAAACTCCCCTTTCACCTAGAACTAAACTGGGTCTCCACTGTATATAACATACATGCAGCTAATAATAGTAAATCCTCAGTTGCATGTAAGATCACTAATTGTGAATTAATTAATATTAATTCACTTGATCTCTCACTAGTGTATCTTCAATTACAACTAGCACAAATGATTTTAACTCACTTAACTGATTTAAAATGATTACAACCTGTATTAATTAATGCACCATTGCACTTCGAACTCTGTTATAACTAGAATTACTCTGCATGTCTCACCAACTACCTCTAACTCAAAATACACTACCTAACTGAGTTTATCACTCTCAATTAAATATTTCATGTCATCATTTAGAATATATTACAGTTTATTGTCCATCTTAATTAAGGGATAAATAAAATAGACATGCACCCAAAACTATCACTGTGGGCCCCACCTTAGTGTAGGTGCTTAATGCATTAGGCGTGGGTGCTGAAATTTTCTTGTTGAATCTCAACACTCCCTCTCAACAAGAAAGGGATTATCCTTCACCCTGATCCTATCTCTATGGTATTCAAATTTTCTCCTGGTAAGCGCCTTCGTTAGAATATATGCATCCTGGTATTCTAGGGGAATGTACTGAAGCAACATTATCCTTCTCTGCACACAATATCTAAGATGATGGTACCGGATATCTATATTCTTGGACCTATCATGAAACACATGATTAATCAAGAGTTTAATCCAACTTTGATTATCACAGTGAATCACTGTCGAGTCCATCTGAGAACCAAACAAACCAACCAAGATATTTCTCATCCAGATAACCTCACATGCAGCTTGACTGGCTGCCATGTATTCCTCTTCCATTGAACTAAGTGCCAGAAATTGTTGTTTCCTGTTGTACCAGGAAACTGTTGTCGATCCTATGCTAAATATCCCTCCTGATGTGCTCTTTTTTCTGATGGACTGCCCACCCAATCTGCATCCGTGAAGCCATGCAGCTTCACTCCCTTTGTCCGTCTATACCATAGAACATTCTCTGATGTGCCCCTTGTTGGTGTCCCATGTTTTGATAGTTTGGAAAATCAAAAGACAAGGCAACATCAGAACCAATCTTTAGAGTTCCAGGATCTAGTCCTCCTATTCTCAGAGAGGGATCTCTCAAATATTTGTTTGCAAAGGTTTATCTTGTGTGCTTAGAATATGGATTTTAGACTAGTTATTAAGTGTAGGTGTTTGTTTGTTTGTTTGGTTGGTTGGTTGGTTGGTTGAATTGATAAAACATAACATGAAAGGTCTAGGAAAGATATATAGAATGGAGAAACATCTGGTTCATTGGGAAATGGGGTCAAAAGAGGTCATGACATACTCATAAATGAATATGGTGATCCAAATGGAAAATGGCATCAACCCATGGTATTCATCTACCCATGTTATCCATCCACCCATGGAATTTACCCATGATATTGTAAATGGCATCGACCCATGTTATTCTCTATTTTAATAAAACAAGTTTCTTTGTGGTTTTATTTTCTTTGTGTTCTCTCTTTTTTTTTGGCATTCTAATGTTGCAGATCTTGTCAGATCTATTTCAATTTTCTTAGATCTTGGGTGGATGAATAACATGGGTCGATGCCATTTACAATACCATGGGTAAATTCCATGGGTGGATGGATAACATGGGTAGATGAATACCATGGGTTGATGCCATTTTCCATTCGAATCATATGGGATATCAGAGGGAAAATCTAACTTGGCCACACAGGATCCTTTGGTTTTGAAAATGAGATGGACATCAATGATTTGAAAAGAGAGGTTTAATTCTCAACAAAGGGAATTTGAAAACACAACTTGAACAATAAAGAGATTTTTGATAGACAGGGCTAACCATGAATTCTACAAATCACAGCTTTAAGCAAATAATGATTTCAAAACAACTTTTAAAATGAAACCTAAGATTCGGGGAACACCCTATTTCCTCAAAGATTTTATTTTAAATGACTTAGAAAACATGAAAGATTCACTGATAATTGCAGTCATAGAAGAGGGAACACCTAACACATCTATGATTACAACTATAAAGACCTTTGAGACAACTGTTTAAGTAAGGACAAAGGGCAAGATCAGAACAGACCTCCTTGACTCACTGTAAACATAAAACTTCAAAGGGAGACTTCAATAACAGTTTTAAAGTGGCAGCAGACAAGCAGGGAGAACCATAAATCATGTTGAAACCAACTATTCGAACTATTAAGGAAATAAACAAGCATGAAGACTAAAGAGAGAGGTTAAAGACTCTAAAATACTTCAGTAGAAGAAAACATAAAACAGTGAAGGATGAACAGGTCTAAGGTGCTTCCAGGAGTCATTTCTTAGCCTAAAAATTTCAACCTACTATAGTAAGAAATTATGGAACATAATGAAAACAGGAGAAAACATTAAACAGTTTAGAATACTTCACCAACAGCCAAGCTCATGGATCCAATGATAGAGCCTTCTCAAGAACAAACATGCAACAACATCATCAGGACGTCCAAGACTTCAATTTCTTCTTCAACTTCACTAGACTATGTATTATTTCAAAAAGTTTCAGTATTACAACTAGTGATCAACCAACCCCTCACTCATCTTCTGCAATAGTATATATAGAAGAATGAGGAGGTGAGATCTGATAAAAGATCTCCAAATACAATTAATACAGACTTAATGGCTTCTTGGCCTTTGGGGGGCTCAATGAAGAAACTTACACAGGTGTCTTCTGTATTAAATGATTTACATAAAGATTTAAGCTCAGAGGGAGCTCTTTCTGACCTTTGAGGCTCTGTATGGTGTCAAATTAACTCTGCTGATATTTTTTACGTTAATTTTGTCTGCAGAGTTTATCCTTTGGCTGCGTTGCGAGGCAGACATCTGGTCTTGATCAATAACTTCGGCCTTTGATTGAATACTTTGAGGCACAGGTGGCATTTCAGTAGCTGGGAGGAATCAATTTGCCTCAGATGTGGTGGTGGAGACTTTCTGTCTGATAAAACACTTTGATTTTCCTTTAACTGTGTTCTAATTGGGGATTAGGCTTTCAATAAACCATTTTTAGATGTAATCCCTATAGACCTGTCTTTAATCCTCTTGTTCTAATGTATTTTGTCTTCGGCACTGACACTCTCTAACTGTGCTTGACTCATGGTGTTTTGCTGGTGTACAGGGCCGCGCAGGGGTGATAAGGCATCAATGCCTCATGAAATACTGATAAAACGTGGAGTTTTAAACCTGCGAATGATTTCTTTTGATGAGACGAAGGCAGGGGGATTGTCACCCTCTGCTTCTAAATTTTCTTCAGAAAATGGCGAGAAAACCATTTAACCCTGCAAAATACAAACAAATATTATAAAATCCCGCGTGCATGGGCTAACTGCTTCAGAAGGCATGTGGAGGAAACACGGCCGTTGGATGGCATCACCCAACGGTCGAGATTGATTTAGAGGAGGTCAAAGGAGAGCGGAGGAGGAGATTAAATCGGGACCGTTGATCGCGCAGAGATCAACGGTCGGGAGCGAGGGTGACTAAACAACATGAAGGGGTCACGTTATTTATAAAAATAAAATAAAAATGCAAAAAACGGTTTAAAACCTTTGTTTCGGGAAAAAATGGTCGAAAATCAATGTCGGGAGTCGGGACGATTGTGGGCCGTCGGATGAGAGCGGCCCGCGCGATCAACGGTGGAGAACAGGCGTCCATGAACCTTAGAAACATGCCCGGACATCAAATTTGTTAATAAAACTATGTTGAACAAAGTCCCTGGGTCCAGAAATGCTGACTGGACGAGGAATCAGGGCTATGGAAGGTGGGCCATCGATCTACAGATCAGATTGACGGTGGAGATCTGTTAAATATCGCGCCGAGTCTACGTTAACTGTCGGGCATCTTCGGTGAGCGATCGTCGTCGGATGGGCGGCCTCAGATCGGACGGTGGTTGTCAATATCGCGCCGGGTCCACGTCCGAACTTTAACTCGCGATGGACGGCGGTTTTGTGAACAATGCCCAAGACACGTGTCGGCCAGCATATGGAATCGCTGCAAAATGGAAGAAACTGCCGTGCGCTCGGAAGTGGTGCGATGAAATCCGCCCGGTTTTTCCAATCGGTAAATGGATGGCGGGGACCACTGGGGTGATAGAATCCGCGTCATTGATCTGCAGATCAGATCGACGGTGGAGATTGACTGGGGTTTTTGCACCGGCAGAAAGTTTATAAAAATAAAGATCGAAAAATTAATATAACCGAAGGTTGATATTAATTTATAATGCGGCTTGGCGCCCGACTGCGGGGCCGTGGGTTATATGGAGAAATATATGACCGGGGGTTTAAAGAAGGGGGCTAAATAGCAATTGGGCAATGCGATAAGCGCTTGGTTCTGGCACCAAAACGTATGGAAGGGTGGGTTAAAGACTTAGCCCAAGGGGGCTTAAGTCATAAACAATGTATTTTTATGGATTTTTAATGGTTTTCAAGGGGTTTTGGGGTTTTCGGTAAGGCTAAGAAAAAGTCTTAAACCTTATCAAGGGGGTTTTAATGAAGGGAAAGGGGAAAAACATGAAAATGAGGGTTTTTCATGGGAAAAGAAAGCAAAGATGAGGCCAATTTTGGAAGAAGGGAGAAAGAGGAAAATGGTGCTTGCAGCAGTTTTTCTTCATGTAATGACAGCAGGATTTCTGAGTTGAAAAGGGGAAAAGCAATGACAATTATCCAAAGAATAGGATATTATCAAAAGACTTTAAGCATCAGCAATTTTGGAAATGAAATTGTTTCTTGAAGGCTATCCAACATCATTTAGCCACCACCTGATATGATAGAATTTATGGGTGGCTAGCTTAACCATAACTTGACTCAGCTAGTTAACTGTGTAGCAAATGTCTGGTCTGGTGTTCACTAGATACATCAATGAACCAACTAACTACCTGTAGACAGTAGCATCCACTACCTCTCCAGAAGTATCATTCTCTTTCCTCTAATTTCTTGGAAGATGAGTATCCATGTGTTTGCAGCTCTCCATGTTAAACTTACCCAGTATATCCTTTGCATATTTTCCTTGAGACACAAAAATTTCACCATCCCGCTGCCATATTTCCAATCCAAGGAAATAATGAAGGAGTCCCATGTCATTCATTTTGAACTCCCTTGCAAGATCCTCCTTGCATGAGTGTATCAGCATCTCATCACCAGTAAAAATTAGATCATCAACATAAATAATAATGATCAATATCTTAGCTTCAATCAAAATCTGGTACAGGTTTTCATCTGCTTCATTTTTGGTGAAGCCCAGTCCGGTGAAATAACTGTCTATCCGAGTGTACCAAGCACGTGATGCTTTCTTCAGCCCATACATTTATCTTTTGATTTGGCACACATGCGACTCACTATTGAAGATATTGAAACCTTCAGGTTGATCTATGTACACCTCTTCCTCAATGATCCCATTGAGAAACACAGTTTTGACATCCATCTGATGAATGTGCCAACACATCTGCGTTGAGAGTGCAAGGATGGATCTTATGGAAGAGTACCTTACAACAAGTGAAAAAGTCTCATCATAATCCCCTCAATCTTTGAGACTCCATGGGCCACAAATATAGCCTTGTATTTCTCCACACTCCCATCAGTAGCTTTCTTTACCCTGTAGATCCATCTCGATCCAACCACTGATTTTTCGACCTGTCTAGGGACTATCTCCCATGCACTATTCTTGAAAATGAAGTCATACTCCTCCACCATTGTATCTACCCAAGTTGGTTGTTGCACTGCTTCCTAAAATGAAGATGGTTCAGTCACAATACATTTTCCCATAAGAGCCATGTATCCTATAAATTATTCAGGAGACTATCTCTGTTTGTGTTGTGAAGTAGGGGCCCCTACATTCTCTGCAACATCAAGCCTCAATCTATCAGCTTCCATGGTGTGCCTTCTACCATTTATGATGGATGGCTCTGCATGAGTGTTTTCCTCCACTCCATGAATCTCCTCATGTGGCTGATCCACATATTGAGACTCATCCTTGGGAACCAACAGTTCCTCCTCTACATGCAAGTACAACTCCCTCTCAAGGGACAACCACATGGCTTTCTCCTAATCAAATTTTATATCCCGTTGCACAACAACCATTTTGTTGTTTGGAAAATACACATGATAATTATGGGGTGTTTCAGTGTACCCCACAAAAATCTTAATATCAGCTATCGGTTCCAGCTTCTTCCTGGCTTCTTTGGTCACATGCACATAAATATATGAGCCAAAAATCTTAAAGTGTGAAACATCGGGTTTCTTACCAGTGAAAGCCTCTTCAGGTGTACTCATGCCAGGTATCCTATGAGGACAACGATTCTGCACATGTACCGATGTGTTGCATTCTTCCACCCACAGATGCATCAGTAGGCCTTGATCATGCAACATCGCTCGTGCTGCACCCACTATAGTTCTGTTATTTCTATCCGTGACCCCATTCTGTTGTGGGTTATGAGGCACTATGAGTTCTCTTTGAATTCATTCTTTGCTGCAGAAGTTCTTGAATTCAATTAGAGATGTATTCTCCACCATTATAGCTCCTAAGATCCTTCAATTTCTTCCCTGACTCTTTCTCCACCAGTGTCTTAAACTCCAAGAACTTAGAGAATGTCTTATCCTTCTTCTACATGAAGAATATCCAACACTTATGAGAAAATTCATCAACAAATATTACATATTACTTATGTTTTGTTTTCGAAGCAGCAAAGAATGGTCCACACGCATCTGTGTGAACTCTCTCAAAGATCCCTGAAGATTTTCTCTCCTTTTCATGAAATGTGGAATTTACATATTTTCCCATAGTACATCCCTTGTATACCAGTATAAATCGGTTGCATGAATTTCAAGGCTCCATGGTGAAGGTGGCCCAATCTCCTGTGTCATAATTTGCCCTCATCCCGGCTCACCACTTGATCTGCCTTGCCCTTTCATTATGGCGTAGCCATCTACCTTCTGCTTGTAGATATTCTTAACTCGAATCCTTATCCTCTTGGCTTGTCCTGTTGTTTTATGTCACAGGAAATATTTTCCTTCACTAAAAATAACATCATAGCCTCTATCCTCCAACATTGCGATTGAGACTAAATTTTTATTTATATCTAGTACATGCATTACATATTTTAATTAAAAGGGTTTACTTGAACACCTTTGGAAGGTAATGGTACCAATCCCGGTAGCACTGTACCACCCATCATCGCCCATTTCAATATGCATATGGAGATCCTTCTCCTCCAAATCACTGAAAAGTTCCTTGTCTCCCATAATGTGAAAGGAAGCGTCACTATCCAAATGCCACATAGATCCCAATGCACTGGACACCATGCATGCGATCAATGAGAATTCAAGCTCAAATTGTGAGGCAAGGGCCTCACCAGCTGCATATCCTCCAACCTTATTATTCTTCTTCTTTTGTGGACAGTTAGTAGCAAAATTCCCATGCTCGTGACATTGAAAACACTTCACCTTGGACATGTCCTGCTTCTTGCCATTATTGGACTCGAATTTAGAATGGAATTTCTTCCCCTTCCCCTTCCTTGCTTTGGTATCCAAAGCACAATCCTCTTCATCTTCATTCTTAGATGAAGATCCATCTCTGATGTTTCATCTGAACTCCTACACCAAATCTGACCACAGTCATTCCCAATCTGGCAATTTTTCCCTTCCATTGACAGAGTCTTGATAATTGTGCCAACTCTTGGGAAGTCCTAGGATAGCCAAGCTCACCAAACCATCATCAGTGACTGTTATTCCAACACTCACCAGTTCATCCTGACATTGGACAAACTTTGTTAGATATTTTGGAATGCTGTCGCCCTTTTCCATCTTGATCTTCTTGAGTTTATCTTTGAGCGCCAATTTTCGATGGTCGTTGTTGCTTTGGAATAGATCCGTCAAAGCCTTCCACATTGCATATGGTGTGGATTTCCCATGGAGGCTTGAGACAATTTGGTCTCTTACTCCCTCCAACAGGATCCTCCTCTCCTTTTCCACTTTCTTTTTCCATGCATCAAGATTTTCAATATCTGCCACAACGGGTTTAGGAACATCATTGTCAATGAATTCCTTCAAGCCATTGTCTTCAAGTACTGCCTCCATACTCTCCTTCCAAGAAATATATTTTGAGCTTCCCTCTTGTGCATACTCCAACCTCAAGCCATTGAAAGCCATTTCGATCTTGGATCAACTGTAGCACCAAGAAATTCTTTCTGTAAATTCAAATTCTATCCAGTCACAAAATCAACTCCTGCTTCACTTCTGCAATTTCTTGTGCTCTGATACCATGTATAAATTATACAACATGCACGTATATCTTGGATTCACCTGATATAATAATGTACTAAAGTTAAATATTGAATCGCTTCTACAAATCTTTTGCAGAATTAAAAACACAATCGCTAATCAGATGAACATGAAGAAGAATCAAATCACACACAACACAAATAATTTCCCGGGGAAATCTTACAGCTAAAAACACCACTATCTTCTATTGTATATTTAGCATGGATCATGAAACAATTACATAAAAAACTATTCTCACAAGAGCCCTCCAGTACTCAGCTAACTGTCTCACATTGTCATGAACAAAAATGACTAACACATAGCCAATTCTCAGCCTCTAGATAGCCTGCCTTTCTTGTGCAATCCTTGATGAATGAGATCCCTAAAAGATAGGAATTCTTTCCTTCCTTGACTATGCAAGTATCATGGGAACTCCAATGGGTGTTTGGTTGCATGTGTGCAACCCAATAATCCTAAAATTGATAGTCAACTTCCCTTTCACCTAGAACTCACCTGGGTCTCCACTTGATATGAAATGCATGCAGCTATAATAGTAAAGCCTCATTTGCATGTAAGATCATTGATTGTGAATTAATTAATATTTAATTCACTTGATCTCTCACTAGTGTATCTTCAGTTACAACTAGCACAATTGATTTTAACTCACTTAACTGAGTTGATTACAACCTGCATTAACTAATTCACCACTGCACTTCAAACTCTGTTACAACTAGAAGTACTCTGCATGCCTCACCAACTACCTCTAACTCAAAATCCACTAGCTAATTGAGTTTATCACTCTTAGTTAACTATTTTAAGTCATCACTGAGAATATATTACATTTTATTGTCCATCTTAATTAATCGATAACTAAAATAGACATGCACCAAAAAATATCACTTTGGGCCCCACCCTAGTGTAGGTGCTTAATGCACTAGGCGTGGGTGTTGAAATTTTCTTGTTGAATCTCAACAAAAATATGCCATTGAAGAATGGAGTTGCCAAAGTAAATTGTCTAGCATATACAATAGATATCTAATCTTAAAAATAAAACCCCCAAGCTCATATATGACTATTATCACTAATCCTACGAAAAAATTCCTCATCACAGAAGTACAAATAATATCCCTACTTGCAACGAAAAGGAACCCCTTCTCCATTATCCAAATTTTTATTTATAATTTACAACTGAATCTTCAATAAGGAGAGTGATTAAAAGGAATATTTGATCTCTGATTTTGGAGTTGTAATTCTTCATTTTATTTATTTGGTTCTCCCATCCCATTTCTCCAAATCCCTTCAGCTTGATATCCTTGGAACAAACCCTACATAAACCAATCAAAATTAAAATTAAAATCAATTAAATTTTGTACACAAAACTAAAATACAAAACTATCAAAAAAAATTCACAAACTATAATTTAAATTTAACAAATTAGATAAAAAGGGATCTATGTTTTCCATTTTTCTTTGTAGATATTTCTCTAGTAAGAAATTAATATTAAACGAAGTTGCAATAGCAAGATATTCATGGCCAATGAAATTCCCAAAAAAAACTCAGAAAAATTGAGTTTTTGGTTACAAATTCTGAGTTGTAACTTCTACTAATATTTTGGACTATTGAATAACCAAATATAGTCAATAAACCACTCCCAAATCATTCTTCTCAAAATTAATTTTCCAAAGAGTCTTTGTTTTCCTCATTTGGCTGAGTAAAACTCAAGATATCACCTGTCAAAATCTGGGTTCCAAAAATCTCTGTATGTTGGAAATTACACAGTGTTGGGAAATTAGTTTTAATGTTTTTGTTATATTTAACATTTTTATTAATTTTAATAAATTTTGAATTTTGAAATATTAAAATAATTTTTTAATTAATTTAAATATATTTAAAATAAAATAAAACCAAAATATATAAAACAAACTCTAATAAAAAATAAAATTAAATAAATCAAAACAAATTTTATAAAATTTCAATTAGAATAGAGGTTGGGTAATTGTATGGTTTTGAGTTAATATGGGAAGGATTGATATGAAATGCATGATGGAGGAGGATGATGTGAGGGAGATGGACCATATGGCTGGCATGGGTCCCTTCTCCACTCACATTAAAACTTTAAAACAAATACCTATGCACATCCTTATTTAATGTCATACTTTTCAGGTCAGATCAACCCAAATTGACTTCATCGGATGATTTCGAAGGAGCAGGTGAAGGTCTTGGAAGTTCCATCCACACCATGATTTCTCAAGGCTCTCTTAAAGGATTAAAAATAATTGGAGAAGACCTGCCCACTTCACACCAACGGTTTGTGGATGATACCCTACTATTGAATGTTACTAACGTTAAGGAATCCAAAACCCTCAATTGCATCTTTAATGACTTTTCCATAGCCTCCCATCAATCTAGCCAAATCCAAAAAAAAAAATCAACACCCCGATTTCCATCTAAAGACACATTGCTAGAATCCTCATCTATCAAATAAGCCTACCTCCTTGACAAGTAATTTTCAACTCCTCTCATTGAATCCTCTATTAAAATGAAGCACTGGAAGGAGCTCCTCCAAAAAATTATAGATAAGCTGTGTTGGAAGTTTAAATCTCTAAGCATCACTCACAGAGTGGTTTTTTGAAAATATTCTTCCATACAAGCTCTCCCAATCTACTTGTTATTCACTCTTGCTTCCCATAAAGGCATTCTACGATCAATTTAAGGGATACAACATGCCTTCCTATGGGGAGGAGCCTCTTTGAAAAACAAGTGATTTTTATTCTTATGGGAAAATGTATGTTACCACAAGTCTAACGAAGGTCTAGGTGCAAAAGACCCTGAAACTCTAAGAAAGGTATTTAGTGCAAATATTTGGTGGGGATGGACAAAGGGAGGCTTAGATTTATGGAAACAAATTTGGAAGCAAAAATACATTCATAATCTCTCCTTCCAACAACAATTGTGATCTACTTATTTCCCACAAGGGTCCTCCATTTAGAGTCATGACAACAACAATAAGGATCTCATCCAAAACCATAGCTTCTAGGAAATATACGATGGAAAATAGGCCCTCTTATAGTAAGACTCATGGAAACAACTACCTAGATTGATTGATGAATATTCTCTTTCTAGCATTAGAAATTAAATTTAAGCTAGCCATCACATCATAGTTGCATATTATAAGCAAGATACACAATCGTTGTATTGATGGAGTAAATGGAAACCCCAAAGGATTGGCCTCAAGGGAAAGGGAAGAGGGCATGAGCAGATTATGGAACATTATTTAGCAGAGGAAAACTCTAGTCCAACCAAGCCCAGATAGACTCATATGGGGAAACAACACTCAAGGCTTCTTCACCACTAAATATGCATACACATTAAGAAAAATATTTATGGAACTTCCCTCCAATCTAGTTTGGAACTGCATCTGGCATCGAAACCTTTGGCCAAAATAGCCCATTTTTTATGGCTCCTTGTCAAAACAGTAACACTAACCTTTTAAATCCCTCCTCCCACATCTACCTAAGTAACTAGAAAACAACGGTAAGCATGCAATGAGAGGCTAATATGATGATATTAAACCTCCTAAGTGACCTTAAGGAAGTGGAATCGATGGAAACACATCACGCAGACATTGTACATCAAGAATAACACCCCCAGGAGCCAAACCAACCATTCAGGCATCCTTCCCCAGGGTCCCACTAAGATTTTGAGCTCCTAGACCTATGGACACATGCACAAGCATACATGCCTGCTTCTGGGAGGCTTTGGACAGATGCACAAGCCTGCATGGCTACGTCTAGGGACTATTTCCAACAGTGTTGTGGCAGAGTCTGTGTAATTTAAGGCACTTTTCAAGCTCAGAATTCTGATCACTACCTATAACTTTTTGTAACTTTTAGAATCCATTAAACACATTATGCAAAAGTTAATAAGCCAAAACCCAACTCTAGGACTAAGCCCGACCATCCCCAACCGAGACTAAAATTTTGTCAAACATGTCACAAATATGAAAGCTACATGTGTAAATATCATATCTGAGCATAAGGGTCTTATACTTGTTTGAGAATCGCTAAGAAGCATTTCTCCCATAAATCATTAGTTGCAATACAATCTATTTGACCGTAGATACATTGTGCACTCATTTATAAGTAAAAACATGGAGAGAGCCATATATCATCACTGTCAACATAATTTCTTATAATCAGCATAATAACAATATAAATATAGTGGATACAACGTCAGCAATAGAATCCACATAATAACCAGTACAATTATGCATAAAATACCGAAGGAATGAGATTCTTATTAATGAATGTGCAAACCAACCAGAGATGGGACTTCCATGTTCCACCCGGCCATATATTGGCTAAGCCAAATCTCTCTTCATCCAATCACCCTCGTGCCATATTCGAAGCATGAATGTGGGACTCATAACCAACCAAAAAGAACCAAACAAGCATGAATGATACCAGATTTCCCCGCATACACTGTAAGGAATTTGAGTGCCTCCTAGTCTCTCAGGCTTTACCATAATCCACATTTTGATCCAAGGACCACTAGGTCATGTTTTTTTCATTTCGTAGATCCACCTCACTCAGCTTCAAATCCATCCGAAAATCTATCTCAACCAAAGTATGAGATCCCATCTCATCAAGGCTATCCAAAAATGGCAAGGCTAGGCTGAAAAAATTGTCACACCTCGAAAAACCCATGCCATGACGAAAAATAACCACATGTTATACCAGTCATGCCAGATCTAGCAAGGAAATCACACATGCAAATCAATACCTGCAAAGAATCCTACTATAGCTTCACAATCATGCTCTTCCTTTCTTGCTCCTTCCTTCTTCTTGCTTTCTTTTCCTTTCTTGCTCCAATGCCAAAGTGCTCCAAGAAAACTCTAAGTGTCCAAGAGAGAGAGAGAGAGAGAGAGAGAGAGAGAGAGAGAGAGAGAGAGAGAGAATAATGAGAGAGCTCCAAAATGAACTGACAAAAGGTACCAAATGATCCTCAAAAGAATTTTATAGAAGAGGCCTCTATTTTCTTCATTTTCCATTATTTTCCTTCATTTTTATCCTCAAATGCAACCTGTGACTTTTCATATCCCTTTTATCCTAATGTCCAATATTTTCATAAATAAATGTGCCAAATATGCCATTTTTCCTTTTAAAATCCTTTTCCTTTGCCAATTTCCTTAGCCACACTAACCGAAATGAACACCCACTAGGTTTTTTTGCCCAACATCTAGCTTGGAATAAGTGTCCCATAAACCGTGACTATTATTTTTAACTTTTATACATGGAATTTTCACCAGGATTGTTACAAAAACCTCTCCCTTCGGGGACACCATCATAGGTGTTCAATCACACATATACCTCAACAAAACCGTTGGAAGACAACATACTGCTCATGGAGCTTTATAACATAGCTCATGGCAATATTTACATCAATATACATATATACATATACCTGAACATCATATCAAAACATCACCAAAAAAAATGGCAATAGATACCAACATCACACCAAAACTACTTTTCCTCAACCAACAAACAAGGAAGGATACATGGCCCACATCTGATCCACCATATCACATGTAGTTGGGCCCAAAGTTCTTCCATTGCACTTTAACTTGCTCTATTGCTTGGTTCCGGAGCATGAGCACCTTTTTCTGCAAGATACACTAAGGCTCCAGTTGGAATTCTCCATCAGGTTCCACCTGCAATACAAACCAATCAATCACATTATCAACATATTTAACATACTTCTTAAGAAACGATATATGAAAAACATCATGGAATTTCATTGTGGAAGGCAGTGCAAGTCAATAGGAAATTGGTTTGGTCCTCTTAATGATCCTCAAGGGTCCACAAAATGGTGGTGCCAGCTTGGAACATGATCCAATCTGTAAGGGCTCTTCCTTGGATTGATGCACAAGTACACCTGATCCCCAACCTGAAACTCCTTGAACAACCTATTCCTATCTGCATAACTTTTCTGCCTATCCTGCGCTACTTTCAAATTCTTCTTGATCACTTGCATTACATGTTCCATCTATGCCAATGTCTCTGATCCAATCGATACCCTGTTAACCGAATCACTCCAACTGATGGGAGTGTTGAAAATCTGCCCATACATAGCCTCAAACAGACTCATCTTCAAGGAGACATGATACTCATTGTTGTAGGTGAATTATGCCAATGGAATATACTCTTCCCACTTGTGTTGCTAATTCATCACATACATCCTCAACATATCCTCCAATATCGTGTTGACCCTATGATTCTGTCCATATTTCTGTCGATGATAAGATGTGTTGAAGGCCAACTCGGTTCCCAAACCTGCAAAAAACTCCTTCCAAAACATGGAAGTGAACTTTGCATCCTTTTCCAACACAATTTTCCTTGGGGCACCATTCAATATAACCACATCTATAATGAACACATGTGCCAAATCGCTAGATGAATATGTATTCTTCCCTGGTATGAAGTGTGCAACCTTCATCAACCTGTCCACAACAACCATGATTGAATCATTTTGTCTAGATGTCTTAGGAAAACCTGTGATGAAGCCCATGGAAATGTCCTCCTGTTTCCACTCTGGAATCAAAATCTACTATATTAGTCCACCTGGATACTTACACTCTACCTTAACCATCTGAAAATCCAAACATCTGGCTACAAACTATGCCACGTCCTTTCTAGGTTCAGAGAATAATAGAACCGATTTACTATAGTAAATGCCTTATGGTATCCTAAGTGACCTGAATATGGTTTTCAATGAAACTCCCTCAAGATCACCTTCTTGAGCTCACTGCTTTCTAGAATATATATCCTATCTCTAAATCTGACCAATCCATTTGCGGTGAAACGGTAATCCAAATCCTATCCTGCACCTATACTTGTACCTATAATTGTGCCACCACCTATAGTTGCACCTGTACTTGTACCTGTACCCTGCTACAACCTGTGCACAAACTCCATATACCTGTGATCCTACAGCCTTGCCTACAAGATCTTATCCTATAATTTTGTCCCATAGGAGCTCATAGTTCCTATGTGATTTATCTGTACCCGCCTGCTAAGAGAATCTATGACCATGTTCTCCTTTCCCTTGATGTAATTGTTTTAGAAGCCAAACTCACTGATCGTGGTCAACCATATAGGAATTCCACTTCATTTTTCAAACAATTACCTCAACCCAATGTGGTAACTCATTCGTACAAATCTCCTGCCAAGAAGATAGTTCCTCCACATCTTTAGTGCATGTATGATCACTGCTAGCTCAAGATCATATGTCGGGTAGTTTTTCTCATTCGCATTTAGTTTTCATGACTCATAGCATACCACCTATCCATACTGCATAAGGATCCCACCAAGTCCTCTCTTGCAAGAATCTATACACACTACAAACTCCTTATCTGGATCTGCAATATTTTACACTGGAGCATGTGTCAACACCTACTTAAGCTACTCAAAACTAGCCTCACACTCCTTTGTCCAATCAAAATTCTTACCTTTCCTTTGAAATGATGTAATAGGATAATCAATCTATGAGAATTTCTTGATGAACCTACAATAATACCCTACCAATCCCATGAAGGATCTCACCTCATATACATTCTTAGGAGCTACCCACTCCATGATGGCACTTATCTATTCTAGATCTATTGCAATGCCCTCCTTGGAGACAACATGTCACAAGTAATGTACCTCAGTCTGGAAGAAAATGCATTTTTTGAGCTTAGCATACAACTGATGCTCTGTTAATAACCTCAAAATTTCTACCAAATGCTCGGCATGCTCTTCCTCATTTTTAGAATACACCAATATGTGATCAATAAACACAATCAAAAACATTTCCAAATAAGGATGCAACACATTGTTCATCAAACACATAAATTTAGCTGGGGCATTAGTCAAAATGAATGGAACTACAACAAACTCATAATTCCCATACGTGGTCCTAAATGTGGTCTTCTAGATGTCATATTCTTTGATGCGTACCTGAACACCATTTCTCCCTTCAGCTGAACAAACAAATCATCAATCCTTAGTAATGGTTACTTGTTTTTGATGGTCAATTTTTTCATATGGATGTAATGAATGCATAGTCTGAGAGTTCCATCCTTATTATTTACGAACAACATTGGTGCACCCCAAGGTGATACACTTGGCCTAACGTATCCCTTGTCAAGTGTCTCTTTCAACTGAAAATATAATTCTACCAACTCAGGTGTGCTCATCCTGAAGGTGCTTTCGATGCTAGAGCTTCCCCTGGCACTAGCTCAATAGAAAATTATACCTCCATGTGAGGTGGAAACTTGGAAATATTTGCTATAAACACATCCTGGAAATGTTCTAGGACTGGGTACCTTCTCAAAACTTCTAAATCCTCAACTTCCTTACCTTTGTCACTAGATATATATGAATTGCAAATAACACACACCCTTTCCTAAGACTGCGCTTGGCCTGCATGGCTATCACCATCCTAGCTGATGTGGCTTTATTCTTTCCCTATAAGACTCTTGGTTCCCCATTGCCATCCAAGCACTCAATATATTTTTCATATAAATCTACCTTGGTCCTGTGAAGGTATAACCAATCCATACCCAATAACATACTATAGGAGCCCAACGACGATATGATCAAGTGTGTTGATGTAGGAATTCCATTTAACTCAAATGCACATGCTCTTACCCAATGCTAAACTCTCTTCTTTATACATGTAGCCAACTACAATAACCAATATTTTGCATGCATTTATTTATTGAAGCCACACTTATTCACCAAGTTAAGAGTAACATAGTTATAATTATATCCAGGGTCAATCAAAATAGAAATAACTTGATGACAAAGCTTACCGTCCATCTCAATGATAGATTCCTGGTGCTCTGCCTGCATGTTTTCCATAGCTACATAAATATGAGGAATGTTCTACCCAACATCCCCAACATTTTGTGCCTCATGTGAACTGTATATCTTAGGCCTACCACCCTAGTTCTGCGAAAAATCCCTCCTAAGGTGCTCCTCACCACATGTCCAACACTCCAACCATCCCATACCATTACCTCCATGTTGTTGTTGTGATCTGTGTCCTTGTCTAGCTACATTAAAATTCTTTTTAGGTGCCACATTTTCTTTCTCATCTGCATTTTGAGGCCTTTCTCTCTTAGGCTTCCACTTACTTTTACCTTTCTCTTTCCCCTTCAATCCTTGCCGAGATTCATTCTTACATTTTGACTATTCATAACAATACTTCAATTTCCCAATAACTTCCTCAAGTGATCGAGGCTCATCATACTCAATCTGATCTATAAATGCTAATGGAAAACCACTGAAAAAACATTGAACTTTAGCATTTTCATATTTAAGATATGGTACATATCTCAATAAATCCAGGAACTTGGTTGTGTACTCTTCATTTTTCGTTGACCCCATCCTTAGCTCATAAAATTATTTGGCCTTACTATCATGGTACGTCTCTGAAAAGTACTTCTTCCTGAAAATTCTCTTGAACTCATGCCAACTCAAGCCATATGTCTTGATGTCTCTGACCCGCTTCACATCTTCCCACCAAATTGAAAATAACAATCTTGTCCTTCATATTATTTATGTACTCATGCAGCTCAAAGAATTTGTTCATTCCAAGTATCCAAGCCTCTGCATATTCTATCTCCTTCAAGTATCTATCAAAGGTAGGTGGTTTTTCCTTCTTAAATTCATCTTCAAAGTATCCCCTATCACTCCACCTGTAAGGATGATATCAATGAAGATCATAATGTCTATTTGAACTAGAACTAGAATGGTACCTATACTCATCACCCCTCCGATTTGGAGTGTCCAAAAACCTACCATCTCTCATTGTTTCAGCTCTATATGACCTGTCTCTGCCAGGATACCTACTACATATTCCCCATTAGTTTTTTACTCCTATCCTTGGCTGATCCTAAGTGGCCATTTCCATTGCAGTTCTGACAAGGTCTGGAGTATTATTGCATTTACCTCTACTTTTTTCTCTTGTGCATGTATGATCCTGTCATTTTCTTCCTTACAAATCCTTTTTTATTCCTTCAATCTTATTAATGTGTCTGCCAAATCAGAAGAGTTCCCACTATGATGCTCATATGAATCATAGGGAGAGTCCTTGTAGTCTACCATCTTTCTATCAAATTTTATCTTTCTCCTGCAAGGCATAATATATCAGCTAAACCAAATAACAATAAACCAACGTACCTTAGTATAATTTGGGGAAGATACCTCATCTACAAGATCATCCAAATCAGTGTGATACATGCATATACATATCATAATAGCATATAAACTCGTAACACAGGGTACATTAGCACATAAACATCATTCTATTTGGATTCCAGTCATCAATGCATGAACATACCAAATAAAAACCATGACCTAATGCATGAAAACCTCCACCATACCAATGTAAACTTGACCAACACACAATCACAAGCATGGACAATACACAAGCATAAGCAACATGTAACCAATCATGAATGACCAATGCATGTTAAATATATAGAATCACGTGAGCAAGCATACACTGAAAATACCCAAGAATGACCAATATGTACCCTAGCATAAACAAGAAATGCATATACAACATGTGACAACTTGTAAGCAAGCGTGCATGATCAATACATGAGCATGAACAACACAAAACTAGTCTTACACTCACGACAAAATTTTGAAAACAACACCATTATCCCTTCCATGGAGACACCACTGACACCATGGCCAACACAATATGGATGCAACAAGCATGTACACCCTAGTTATGACAAACAGATATGCAACCAATAGATAGCATGACCAACACACCGTCCATCCATTCCAAGGGTTGAACCATGCTCTGATACCACTATGTAAAAACCTCCTCCCACATCTACCCATGTAATTATCCAACCAAGGTAAACATGCGACAAGAGGCTACTATGATGGGACTAAACCTCATAGGTGACCTTAAGGAAGTGGAATCGACGGAAGCACATCACACATACGTTGTACATCAACAATAACACCCCCAAGAGCCAACCCAACCATTCAGGCATCTTGTCCCTAGCTCCCACTGAGATTTTGAGCTCTTATACCTCTGGAAGCATGCACAAGCCTGCATTTCTGCATCCATGGACTATTTCCAGTAGTTTTGTGCCAGAGTCTGCGGAATTAAAGGCACTTTTCAAGCCCAGAATTCCGTTCACTACCCAGAACTTGTTGTAACTTCCGAAATCCATTAAACACATTAGTGACAAGGCTAATAAGCCAAAAACCAACTCGGGGACTAAGCCCGACCATCCCCAATTGGTACTTACATTTTTTCAAACATGTCACAAATATGAAAGCTACAGTTGTAAACAAAATATCTTACCAAAGGGGTATCATATTTATTTGTGAATTGCTAAGAAGCATTTCTCCCCTACATCATTAGCTTCAATATAATCTATTTGACCATAGATACATTTTGCGATCGTTTACAAGTGAAAACGTGGAGAGAGCCATTATCATCATTGTCAACGTACATGCTTATAGCCATCATAATAAAAAAATAAATACATTGGATAGAAAAACAATAGAATCCACATAATAACCAGTACAATTGTACATCAAATACCAAAGGAATGAAATTCTCATTAATGAATGTAAAAACCAACCAGAGATGGGACTTCCACGTTCCACCTAACCATACATTGGCTGAGCCAAATCTTTCTTCAGCTAATCACCCTCGTGCCATATTCCAAACATGAATGTGGGAATCATAACCAGCCAAAAGGAACCAACCAAGCATGAATGCTACCATATTTCTCTACCTACACCATGAGGAATTTGAGTACCTCCTATTCTCTCAGGATTTACTATAATCAACAGTCCAATCCAGGGACCACTAGACCATGTGTTTTTCATTTCGCAAATCCACCTCACTCAACTTCGAATCCATTCGGCATTCCAACTCAACCAAAGTATGAGAACCCATCTCATCAAGGCTATCCAAAAATGGCAACGTTAGGCTAAAAACACTATCACACTTGGAAAAAACCACGCCATGATAGAAAAGAACCACATGCAATACATTCATGTCATATATAGTAAGGAAATCACACATGAAAATCAATACCTACAAAGAATCTTGTTGTAGCTTCTTGATCCTGCTCTTCCTTGCTTTCTACTTCCTTCTTCTTACTTTCTTTTCCTTTCTTGATCCAATGCCAAAGGGCTCAAAGAAAATTGTAAGTGTCCAAGAGTGAGAGAGAGAGAGGGATAGAATAATGAGAGAGCTCCAAAATGAATTGAAAAAAGGTACCAACTGATCCTCATAGGAATTTTTATAGAAGAGGCTTATATTTTCTTCATTTTCCATTATTTTCCTTCATTTTCCTTCTCACTGCAACCTATGACCTTTCATCTCCCTTTTCTCCTAATTTCCAATATTTTTCATAAATAAATGTTTCAAATATGTTGTTTTTCCTTTTCAAATCCTTTACCTTTTCCTTTTCCAATTTCCTTAGCCATATTAACCGAAATGAACACCCACTAGGATGTTTTTTTCAAAATTCAGCTTGGAATAAGTGTCCCATCAACTGTGGTTATTATTTTTTAACTTTTATTACATGTAATTTTCACTAGGGTTGTTACAAACCTAGGACAAAATCATCAAATACGACTTTGAAGGACCATATTTCAACCACCTCTACTGCAATAGCAATGAATATTCTAATCATATTTTCAATATTTTTAGCTTCTCACAAGGATTATGGGCCCAAGTCAAGATGATGTTTGAACGCCTAGAACGAGACCATGACAACATTGAAAATTCCATATCCAACTAAAATTACTCACACTTTGAAAACCCTATTCTCATACAAGCATGGAAACTAATTCCAAGGCTTATCCTTTGGTGTATTTGGAAAGAAAATAACAATGACATCTTCATAATAAATGTATCCTCGCAATTTGCCATTTTTTCCAAGTTACTCAAAGCTATAATGAAATCCTCATTTACTTCCCCTTGGCCCCCTAATTCCCGACCATGCTTCCCACTAAACTCATAATCATTTGAATTTTTTCCCCTCAACATTTAATCCCCCCTTTCCTATTGTCCCCTCCACTCTCTCCCCCCCTCTTCCCTCTTCTTGGTTCCCTCATCCTACTTCATTCATGAAAATCAATTTTGATACAGCCTCTAAAGGAAATCTAGGGCATGTTGGTTATGGAGGTATATTTTTCAATGAGAAGGGACATGCTTTCTCATTTTACACAAGGCTATAGGACACAACACCGACAATGCTGCTAAGTTATTTTCCTTGGAAATGGGCCTACACTTTTCAATTCAACTCTCCTTTCACAAAATCATCATCGAAGGAGAATCTTAGTTAGTGATATCCAAATATAAACATATTTTGAATGGGGGTAACACAAATAAATGATCACCATCACTTGGAGGATGGAAAACTTTCTCAATCATATCCAGGCTTATCTCCTCAAAATCCTAGTAGTACTCATTTTACATGTGAGACAATCGACCAAAAAAATTGCAAATAATATTTCCAACATCAGTTGTGCAAAGGAATCAGTCTCTTCCATTTATTGACCCTAACCACCTCCCACAAAAGATGGCGTTGATTTTTAATGTACCTTGGACAAGTAGTTTCCCATGGGTTAGTCTCTACCTAGGGAAAAGTGTCCAAAATAATTTTTTTCCTAAGTGTGACTTTATAAAGTGAAAGTGAATTTACAAGTGGTAAAGTCAAGGTTAAATTATAAAGTGAAAGTACTTTATTTAATGGGTGAGTTAAAAAATAGAAAGTTCGAATTAAATGCACATTTATTCTCATCCCTTGATCTAAATGAATCTGAATCATTAGATCTTAGGGTTGTCCAAAATTCATTTAGGGAAACAAAAGAGGGAAAAGAAAAGAGAGACTACATTCATTAATTATTCATGAGCAGATTAGAGAAATGAGGCTGAGGGCTGGAGAAAAGTTCTAAAGGAGAAATTTGTTGCAGCAAGTTGAAGGAGTACTTTCTGGGAAAATTTGGGCATGGAAATCAAGGCATAGAAGACAAAATAAGGTAAATTACGAACAAAATTTAATGTTGTGAGTTGCACATAGTTCAAGAGAAGATTTTGAGGAAAAATAAAATCAGTACAGTCCATGTGGAATCTATAAAGTACAATCTGTATCCTTACTATACATATTTTCAACTTCAAATGGGCATGGAAATTGAGGAAAAGTGGGCACGATTTTTAAGGAGTTTTGGCTGAAGATATACATTGTATTTTGTTGTTTTGTTTTGTCTGCAAATGTATTTTTCCTAAACTTGAAAGATAAATAAATTTCAAGAGATATCTAACAGGTTTTCCCTAGAGAAGATTGAAGAGGTTTTTCCTGGGTCTAAGTTGACCAAAAATCTATGTGTATTTTTATGTGTTACTGGTTTGTTTATGTCCATATTTATTTTCAGCATTTATTGATCGTCCCATGTGTTTTAATCTGAAAATTTCATTTCTATAATTCTATATGTTGAATGTATGTTAATGGGAAAGGGAATTTAATTGAATGGGAGTGATAAGGTGAAATTAAAATCGGGTTGGGATTGCAAGAAACTTTTTAGTCATCAAATTTCAACATGGTGTCAGAGCTACAGGATTAAAATTGCAGTTTGAAAAATAAACAATAATTTGGGACATCAAACATTGGTTTGGAGAACAAACTAAATTTTTGGACAGCAAACTGATATTTTGGGACAACGAGGTGAAATTTCACACAGACTGAAATTTTAGGACAACAAGGTGTGCTGGAAAGTTCATTTCTTCATTTTATTGGTTTTTAAAATTTTGGACAGTAGTCATGGCCATGTTATTAAGGATAGAGGACGGACTGAATGGGATATCTAACTATGAAATTTGGGAGGAAAAAATTTAGACAGTGTTTGAGGAGGCAACAGTTTGGGACATACTGAAGAAAGAGGTTGTACCTCTTACTATTGTAGATGAAATTGGTGAATTAAAAAAAAATAATGCAAAGGAAGAAAGTATTTTGATGCACAGTCTGAAGGAAACACATATGCATATAAGATGTGGAAAACTCTTACCACTCTCTATCAAAGTACCAATGAGAGCAGGAATATGGTACTCAAAGAAAAATTGAAGAACATTAGGATGACAAAGGCAAAATTGTAGTTCATTACCTTGGCAGGGTCATACAAGTATGTGATGATTTAAATGTTATTGGTGAGGCAGTTCCACCCACAGAATTAGTCAGGATAGCTGTAGTAGGGCTTCCTAAGTCTTGGGAGGTCTTTGTAGATACTGTTACCTCTAGGGAGAATCTTCCCAATTGGGACAGATTCTGGGATGATTGTGTGCAACATGAGATATGAAAGACTGGCAATGGTGCAGTGAATATAGTAGATGAGGAGGATGTATCCTTGACAGTCAGGGGGAAGAAAAAAGGGAAGGCCAAGAAAGGGGCCTCATCATATGGGGCTAAGGGAAAGGAGAAGAAGAAGAAGAAAGATATGAATATGTCCAAAGTAAAATCTTGGGCATGTCAGAATATGGGACACTATGTTGCTACATGTCCTGAGAGGAAAAACAAGGGGAAGAAGGGTACTGCAGATTCAGCAGAGGTGAAGAAGTTTTCTTCATAATTTGACATGGAATTTTCATTTATTAGTTCTACATCTAGTAGGAGTACATCATCTGATGTGTGGTACATAGACATCGGGGCTTCCCACCATATGATAGGTGCACATGAGTTCTTTTTAGAGCTTGCAGAGAGAGCACTTGATATTGAGATTGTACTAGAAGATGACCACACTATGAAAGTTGTTGATGTGGATACTGTGACCTTTGAGAGGGAGTCTTTGCCTCCTTTGAAGGTCATGGATGTTTTTTATGTTCCAGGGATGAAGAAGAACTTTATTTCAATGTCTACAATGGATGAGAAGGGTTTTGACGTCACCTTCTCAGGAGGGCAGGTATTGATGCATCCCATGGGAGCTTCCATCACTTCACCCAAAGTCATTGGAGTCCACTCTAGGAAACTACACATGTTCAATTTCCAGTCAACAAGAGCATTGGTGAGTATCACATATGGTAGCACACACACTAGTACCACCAGCAGTAGATACTTGTGCGATTTATGGCACCAGAGGATAACGCATATGCATCACGAAGATTTGAGAGTTCCGAGGGAGATCACTACTGGAGTTCCTGATTTTAGTGTCGAGCATTATGAGGTCTACAGATAGTGTTCTTTTGGAAATTACACCATGTTACCATCCCCAGCGAGCAACAACAAATCTACAAGTATACTAGACTTTATTCATACTAATGTTAGTGGTCATATGTCTCATGTGTCTTTGGGTGGTTATGAGTATTATGTTATATTCATTAATGAATCCTCTAGTAGGACTTGGATATATTTCCTAAAGACCAAAGGTGAGGTCTTCAGTTGTTTTAAAGAGTTCAAATATCTTGTGGAAAATCAGATAGGTAGGAAGATTCGGGCCTTGAGGTCAAACAATGGTAGTGAGTACACCGATGGTGGGTTTTCTGACTTATGTGCACAAGAGGGAATTAGGAGAGAGTTCACGATTTCTTACAACCCCTAGCAGAATGGGGTGTCTGAAAGGAAGAACATGGCTATTTTTGGGGCTGCTAGAGCAATGATTCATGATTAGGGGTTTCCTTTGTTTTTATGGGCTGAGGCCTACAATATTGTTGTTTATCTTAAAAACAAGAGTCCTCACAAAGTATTGGGGAATATGACTCCGAGGGAGGCTTTCACTAGAGAGAAGCCTCATGTGGGGAATCTTCATATATTTGGATGTCTCGCATATTATTATATCCCTAAGGAGAAGAGGATGAAGTTGGAACCCTTAGCAGAGAAGGGTATCTTTATAGGCTACAATGAGACTTCGAAGGCCTGTCGGATCTTCATTGCTTCTAAATGGAGAATGGTGATTAGGAGGGATGTGAAATTCGAGGAGGAGAAGGCCTATCGGAGATCGTGGGAGTATGATATGAGAGAGTCATAGAATTCTCCTTAATAGGGAGGTCAGGTATAGGGAGTATGACCTCAGGGTTCTGGATCGACTAGTACAAGAGGTACTTCAATGTTAGTGACATTTGGGGCACCAGTGGCAAGTTAACTGAGCACTTATTTAGGGAGTCCACTTGTATAGAATTCACATGGCACTTCAATTGACATAAACACAGGTGTCAATACAAGTTCTTCAAGGACAAGTATTGGTACAGGCACACCAGGGTCAGTTAATAGACCTTCAGGTTCACTAGACTGGGGGCAGAGGATGAGGTTCCCTATGGGGAAGCTTATTTATGGAATAGGAGGCCCAATTGGCTTCAAGAAACCTTGAAGGAAGCAAAGTATATTGGTCCTCCAAAGAGGGTGAACAGGGAGAGTGTGCCACCTGAGCGATTTTGTAGTTATGTAGCAAAGGATACCAACGTTGTTGACTCTAAGCCTAATAGCTATGAGGAGGATGCCAGCCATAAGGTATCGAGAGAGCCTATGGTGGAGGAGTATGCCTTTATCATTAAGAACAATGTCCAGGAGGTGGTGCCTAAACCTGAGGGAAAATCAGTTGTGACTTCTAGGTGGCTCTACAAGATCAAGCATGTTGTGGATGGCAGCATTGTGAAGTTCAAGGCGAGGTTTGTGGCTAGAGGGTTCTCACAAATAGAGGGAGTTGAATATGATGAGACCTTCACTCATGTAGCTCGGTACACTTATATCTGGACCCTTATTTATATTGCTGCAGAAATGTGTTGGTAGATCCATTAGATGGTTGTGAAGACTGCATTTCTTAACAAAGTTATAGAGGAGGAGGTGTATGTTGAGTATCCATAGGGCTTTGAGGTACTTGGAAGGGATACCCATGTATGCCGGTGGAGGCAAGAACTCTAAAAAATTAAGCAAGCTTCAACAGCGTGGTATTCGAGGATTGATATTTACTTGCAGAAGATGGGTTTCACAAAGAGTGACGTAGATACGAACCTATACTACATTGTTGCAGGGGATTATCCACTCATTCTTGTGCTATATGTTGATGAATTGTTCATTATTGGGGCATATAAACTGATTAGTGGTTGCAATGAGGATCTTTCTATGGAGTTCGAGATGAAGGAAATTGGGATGATGCATTGCTTTTTGGGGTTTGAGGTGTGGCAGGAGGAGGGGCATATCTTTCTGGGGTAGGGGCAATATGTTGTGGATGTGTTGAGAAGATTTAACGTGGAACATTGTAGACCCATGTATACACCTATGATCACCAACTAGAAGAAGCTTCATGCTTTAGATTCTAGTTTGGAGGATTTGACATTGTATAGGTAGCTTATTGGGTCCTTGATGTATATGGTCAACACTAGGCCAGATATATGCTTTGCAGTGAACAAACTTAGCTATTTCATGGTTGAGTCCCGAAGGGTGCACTAGGTAGTTGAAAAGAACATTATTCGCTATGTGTAGGGGATTGTTGATTATCGTATGGACTATAGGTGGGGAGATGGAGTGAGGTTGGAAGTTTACACATATTCAGATTGGGTAGGGTGTGCCTCTGATAGGAAAATCACTTCACGGTGTTGCTTCGGATTGGGTTCGACAGTTGTGTCATGGTTCAGTCGAAAGAAAAAGTTAGTTGCTTTGAGATATTCTGAGGTTGAGTATATGGCTGCTAGTCAGGCTAGTTGTGAGGCCATTTGGCTTCACAAGTTGTTGTATGGCCTATTTGATCAAGAGTTGAGACCGACAATTATTCATTGTGATAATTAGAGTTGCATTAAACTCACAGAGAATCCAGTGTTTCATGACAGGTCAAAACACATTGACATCGGATATAATTTCATCAGGGACTATGTTCAGAATGGTGTAGAGAAATTGGAGTATATATCGATAGATGAGCAGGTGGTCGATGTTCTCATGAATTCCTTTCCAAGAGGCAAGCATGTCCATTTCAGGGACAAGATGGGTGTGGTGAGAAACACTTTCCTCGGTAAGAGGGAGTGTTGGATTTTAATGTACCTTGGACACGTGTTTTCCCATGGGTTAGTCTCTCCCTAGGGAAAAGTTTCCAAAAGTTATTATTTTCCTAAGTCTGATTTTATAAAGTGAAAGTGACTTTATAAGCAGTAAAGTCAATGTTAAATTATAAAGTGCAAAGTGAATTTAGACATAAAGCACAATGTGGGTACTTTATTTAATGGGTGAGTTAAAAAATAGAAAGTGAGAATTAAATGCACATTTATTCTCATCCCTTGATCTAAATGAATCTGAACCATTAGATCTTAGGGTTTCCCAAAAGTCATTTAGGGAAACAAAAAGGGGAAAAGAAAATAGAGACTACATTCATTCATTCTTCATGAGCATATTGGAGAAAGGAGGTCGAGGGCTCGAGAAACGATCCGAAGGAGAAATTTGTTGCATCAAGCTAAAGGAATGATTTATGGGAAAATATGGGCACAAAAATCAAGGCATAGAAGACAACAAAAGGTACAGTACAAACAAAATTTAATGTTGTGAGTTGCATGCAATTCGAGAGAAGCTTTTGAGAAAAAAAACAAAAATAAAAAATATGTACAGTCTGTACATCAGTACGGAAATCCGTATAGTCTGTATAGAATATGTACAGTACAGTCCATACAATCTATATCCATACAGTACATATTTTAAACTTCAAGTGGGCACGAAAATCGAGGCAAAGTGGGCACAATTTTCAAGGAGTTTTGGGCTGAAGAGATAAGTTGTATTTTATTGTTTTGTTTTGTCTTCAAATGTATTTTTCCTGAACTTGAAAGATAAATAAATTTGAAGAGCTCTCTAACAAGTTTTCCCCGGAGAATATTGAAGGGGTTTTACTTGGGTCTAAGTTGACCAAAAATATGTGTGTATTTTTATGTGTTGATGGTTTTTTTATGTCCATAATTATTTTAAGCATGTGTTGATAGTCCCATGTGTTTTAATCTAAAAAATTTCATTTCTATAATTATATATGTTGAATGTATGTTTACGAGAAAGGGAATTTAACTGAATTAGAGTGATAAGGTGAAATTAAAATTGGGTTGGGATTACAAGAAACTTTTTTTCATCAAATTTCAACAGATGAAATTTTTAATGAATTTCAAGCTCTCGTTCTAGAAGACATTAGATCCTCGATGGGAGTGCCATCCCTGGACTTAAATGATTTTCAAATTCTCGATGATCAATAGGATGGAGGAGGCAATGGGAAGAGGCAACAAGAAGCCACCACGAGACTTACACATGCGACTTTTCTTAGTAGTAATAGTTGGAATGGTTCATTTCCATCATATGGTGCAAGTGACAAGCAAGTTGGAGGGCTTTCTTTGTAATGTGCCTCCCCACATCTCCAGCCTATATGGAGTTCCCTCTTCATTTAGTTGTTTTTTCCAACATGTTCCTAGGGGTATTTCAACACTTGTAGGGCAAGTTTTTCATTCTATTGCTTTGCTGTGGAGCTTTCTTCTAATTCAGAAGAATAATCCTCCATGTTTATCGAGCACTTCCCCTCCTTTCCTTTGTCCTTAAACTCATAAAATTGATAGACCCTCTCGACTTGGTGGCTTTTGTTTCGATTCCATTCTTGTATTTTTTATTTTTTTTCTTTCCGTAAAAAGGAGGTTCTTAGATGCACCTTATTTCTTCTTCGAACCTTTTCTTTCTCTAGCCTGAATAGGATTCTCCTGGCTCATGAGCTTCGCCTCTACTCCTCTCCCTATAACCTCTATGTTCTTGCATGTCCTGCTCATTTATCCTATCACTCACTAGCGCTCCCTATATCTTCACTTTCCCTCCCCATTTATCCTCCTCTCAATTATAATTTCTCATCAACGAGAAAACCCTCATAGAGGTGTAGGTGGTTATGATGGTTCAGGAAGTGCACAAGCCCAAATATGGGCATGCATAGTTGCAGAACGTTATAGGGAGCACACTTTGTTGAAGGCACAACAAGATATTGATGACATTGAACAAGAGGTGACCAATGAAAGATACATATACTCCAATACCAAAGTTCACAGAGCCATGGATGATTGGGTATCATACCTTAAGCACCATGAAGGGGAGGTTTAACTAGTTTCTCCTCACAATGGAGTTGTACTAGACAATTGAGTAATTGTTGGGGAAAGTGTTGCTTAAAAGGAACACTAATCAAGATGAACTTCTCCTTGAGGTGGAGGAGCAACATTTATTCTATGATATCTTGTATAAGAAGCTATAACACATTGAACAACTACTACAACCAACTTGTGCACCACCACCAACTGATCATGCTCTTCCATCATAGGGCATTTGATGAGTGGGGTCTATTTAATTGCATAGTTCATAAAGATAACACTCAATAAATCTAGTTTACTCCAATTTGTAGGATTCACATTTCAATTTCTTGTTAAGTTAGCTCATGGGGCAAACGATCCCAAACCTTGGTTTGGTTTTGTTAATTTGTTTATGAATACTTTGATAATTTTGACAGACTCGGCTTCTAGTATCATTTTTTGTCACTTGTTTGGTTTTCAATATGTAGAACCACATCAATTCAACTGACATGTTATGTATTATAAATTTGAATATAATTAAACGGAATACTAGAGCTTGCAAAAAAAATATTTAATTTCCAATACTTATTAATATTACCTATTTTTCTTATTTTTGGTATCAATATTTCCTATATCACATCGATTGTTTTAATATTGTTTGTATCAATATCATCCATATCTCACTTATATCAATATTTCCTATTTCAATAGTTTTCAATAGATATCCATTATTATTAAAAAAAATTAGTTTAATTAAGTAACTAGATCCATATTTATTTTTAATTTAAGATAAAAGTAACCATTATTTAGTTTTGAATTAAATAACTAGAACCACAATTATTATTTAGTAATTGTTACTTAGATTTAAATAACATGAATCATTATTTAGTTTTCCTAATAGGAACCATAATTATTAATTAGTTTTTAGTATATATTTATTTAGATAACATAAATAATTATGTAGTTTTCGATTAATATTTAGTTTTGACATTACTCAAATAAATAATGACAACCTTATTTAGTTTACGAAAAAATAACAAGAACCATATATAGTTTTTGAATAGATGAAAAGAGCCATATTTAATAGTGTTTAGATACCATTATTTTTTAGTTTTGAATTAGATGAAAACCATAGCAAGAACCAATATTGCATTTTAATTAGATAACCATAACCATAGTTATTAATTGGGTTTTCAATAGTCCTTAACTAATAACAGTTCTATTAGAGAACCATAATAAGAACCATACTTTTTTTTTTTATCTTATTGAAGGTGGAAATGTTTTTACACTGGTTCCAAACACATATTCGGTTGATGAAATATTGGAATTTCTTATCATGGCTTCGACATTGGTTTTCAAACATTGTCAATCATATCAAAATTGTTATATATATATATATATATATGGATTATTCTACAAGTTTTACACATATTTATATTTAAAAAAGTTGTAGTGAGATGAATTAATATGTTTCATTATCTTCGAGTAACTTTTGTACACATATAAGTGTGCAAAATTTACTTGAAGACCATGAAGCATATTAATCCATCTCACAACAACTTACATATTATATATAGATGGAGGAATAAACGATGTTGTAAAAATTTCTTTTCTAATATTTTTATTTTTCTTGAACATAATAAATCATTTTCTTTATTTATGTTTTCATTACCATACAATTACAGAGAACAAACAAGTTTCAAAGTTTATGCCGATAATCAATAAAATCATCGCAAAAGAAGAAATTTATATGTATATACAAAATCAAATCAATAATAAAAATGGATTTCCAATCCTACTTTTTAATGAGACATTATAACTTTTATCTATGATGAAGTCAATCTTTCAACAACTTTCACATGTTTGTGAGAGGGAGGAAAGCAGAAAAATCAATGAACAACAAATTCAAAGGCAAAGGGACCATGAAGTTTGTGAAAGGGAGGAAAGTAGAAAAATTAATGAAGAACAAATTCAAAGGCAAAGGGACCATGAATTTAAAGTTGATGTTAATTAGTGTTATATGTCATTAATGTATGTGCAATTCTTATTCTAGTAAATTATTATATTCATACATTAATGGTTATTAATACATTAATAAAATTATTTATTAATATATTAATTATTGTAATAATTTTTATTATAATAATGGAAATAATCATTATTATAAATGCATTAATACATTTATATTTGTTATAAATATATTAATTCATAATTAATATTTCTATACATTTATAAATGTATTAATTCATCATTACATTAATTGTTGTTAATATATTGATTAATATCTATTAATGCATTAATATTGTTATTATTGATTGCAACTATGCTCATAATGTGTATCATGTTTCAATGCATACACACTATGATTTATATGTGGTGTACATAATTCCCTTAGAATAAGCATAGAATGTCATCTATAGAGTTCAAGTTAATTTACAATCAATATCTTTACAAGAAGTTTGAATCAACTTGAATGGGTTTTTTTGGAAGTCTGTGGTGATGGTTTCTCTCCATGATGGAGGATTTCTGATGTTTTATTTAGGCTTCTGTCGGAAGGCGAGCTATAGGTAAGGATGTTCTTCCTATCTGCATACTAGCAAGTCTGGAGGTTAGTGGTTAATGTATGTGGGAAGCAGAAGAAAGGGGGATATAGTTTACTATGGTTTTGATTATGATGATTTTTTTTTATTTGTTCAGAGATGCCACATCAGGTGGATGAGGTGGATGCATGGATTACAATTGTCCCTATCAGCCTGGGAAACATCCATATTCTTTAGCCTTGTGAGATGGTTATGTTTGAATGTGTCATTGATATCTACCTTATGTTCCCTACCGAACTGGGTTTGGGTCTTCCTTTGGTGTATGGGTCACAAAACATGCAAGGGGCAGAAGCCTTAGCACATGCATTAGGTGGTGAAAATTATGCTCATCCCTCAAGTCAATTTCCTGGTGTTTCTTATGGACACAAACTACTACAGACAGGGTTGGATTGGTAATATGCTAATTCTTTGTAGGTGGAATGCCTTCTTTCTAGTTTTTTTAGTGAAGGGATCAATATTAATTTAGAGAAAAAATTGAATAATGATTTGTTAAATAAACCCTCCAAAGGGATAGGGAGGAACTCCTTAGAGAATTATCAACAATCCATCGGCTTCTTAAGTAGAAAAGAGTAGTTCTGATGGTCCAGGCATTGGAAATAATCATTCAATCAAAACTGTAGTGGTGCAAAAGGCTTCAGATGGTTAGCACCATCTCAAGAAGAAGACAAAGATAGCAAAGTGTGTCAAGATAAAAAAATGATGACTAAAAACTGGTATTAGGGGAAGATGTACAATTAGGGGAAGTAATGGATATGTTAGAGAAGGTGGTGGTGGGATGAGCAAGATGAAGGGTTTACTCAGTGGAGCTCCTACAAAATTGGATAGAGATGGAATTGCGACAAGTGTTGAAATTTATTCCTAGCGTAAGAACCCTCTCTCATGGTTGGTTTATGATCGAGTTCAATTCCACAAATGTGGCCAACTGGGTCCTTGGAAAAATCGGGAGTATAGATTCCACCCCGGTGATGATGAAATGATGGAATACAAGTTTAATGTTAGTCATGAAAAATTGGAAAGTTCTCCTATGTGGGTAAGTATTTCGGGGCTACCACTAAAACTACGTTCGAAGGATCTCTTTCAGGTTATCAAGAACAAATTAGGGTCTTTCCTAGAGGTTGATATGTCTTTTGAAACAAGCAAGAAGATGGTTATGGACAGGGTTCTAGCAAATATAGATTCTTGTGAAGGCTTATTCACTAAATTTAACATATTTTATCATGGTTTTACTCACAAACAACTCCTAGAATATGAAGAAATACCCTTTGGGGGTCGTAGGTGTCACAAATATGGTTTCATGATGAATACTTGTATTATTAATTTTATAGGCAAGAAAGGGAGAATGGATTCACGTCATGGAGGCTACAAGGTGGATATAAGGGAAGAAAAATGATGTCAGGATAAGGATATCCTCACTCTGGTACAACTAAAGAAATCCCTAGAGCCTATTCATATGGATGGTGGAAGTGGAGTTGTGGAAAACACACCAACAAAGTTTCGGCCGCTTTTTTCTCATGTTGGTGATCCCTCCTCCTTTGGTTCTCCATTGTTGGGTAAGTACTCTTCTTCTCTTCCCATTTATTGTTTAATAAAATCCTTTTTCTCTCTTGAAATGAGATTGTGTTAAACCTCTCCTTCTCAATATTTATCATATTATATCCCCTTGTCGGCTCTAGTTTTGTTAAAATTATGAAACTGTGGTCAAATCCCACTTTGGACAGATCATATGGTCGATATCATAGTTTCATTAGATTCCTCTTTTCGAGAGGACCAAACTCGACCTTTATATCTCCCCAATTGATTGAGCGAAAGTTAAATTTTGGATTATTTTATTTAGTAATGTATAATGGAATGGTTCGGCCTAAGCACATGTGGAATTAGTCAAGTCTTCCTTAACACCAAGTGGACCCACAAAAAATCATATAAATAGAAGAAACCTCAAGCTCATTCTCACATTTTCTCCAAAGAGATTCTATTTGCATTCCTTGTTTTGGTGTGTCCACTTTGTTTTGGCTTGCAAATTTTCAACAGAAAGAGTTTGTGCAGGGTTCGAAATCACAGGTCCGAAGCTCTTACAAAAATTAGGGTTTTCTTTTCCACCCGTAGGCACAGAACTGGAAAAATCGGGCTCTAGCCACAGGCATAGTGTGTTATTCCTGCGACCAAGGTGTCATAGCCGTAGGCATAGTTGTTATGCTTGTAGCCTGGGTGTCATAGCCGTAGGCATAGTTGTTATGCTTGTATCCTGGGTGTCATAGCCGTAGGAACAGAATGTCAAGGTAGAGGCTAGGGAATTCGGGCCAGATCGAGCTAATCCGATCCATAACCGTGAGCATAGTGTGTTATGCATGCAGCCAAGGACCCATAGCCATAGACACAGAGTGATATGGGTGCAGCTAAGGGATTTTTGAGTAGATATGGACTATATTAACTCCAGTTGCTCATGGAGTGTTTCATCCACACAGTCACAGATGATCCCAGCCAGTTTTTGATAGCATCCTGGATTCAGATCTAGGATTTGACAATTGCTTCTAGTTGGCTTTAGCAATATATTGGATATTTGTTTCTTACTTATGTAAATCTCCAGATCTGTATATTTTTTTAGTATATTTCCATTGTAGATTGGATCCTTAAATATGTATCTTTAGTTCTCTAAAGTTTCCTCTCAGTGACAGTCATGGTCAACAGTATGCTACAGGTAGTGACATTGCATTATAGTTCTCGAAATCAAGATCCTTCAACAGACGTATGTTTATGGTTATCTTATGCATGTGCTAGTTGTTTTACTCCATTGTGAAGATATGGATCAATGTATCATTTTACTCTTGTTTGTTGAATCATTTGATGATGATCTAAGAAGAATCATTTTCAAGGGTTTTCCCCATAGTTGGTTTTTCCATTGTCTTAGACTAATCCTCACATATATATGTGTGCATGATTTTCTTCCATTTGTTTCTTTATGTTCTGTTGCACAGATGATGATGATGTTATTATTATTCTACATAGTTGCATATGTTGATGGTTAATAGTGTAAATTTGAGTAATCATATAACGATATGAGGTGAACTTAATGTGTTAATGAAGAAATGGCTATCAAAGAAAATATCAATATACCCCTATGAAAAATTAACATGGTATTAGAGCTAGGTTGAAAAAAAGCCATGGAGATCACCCCATGGAGACACTTTTGATGTAAGCAAGAAGAGGATGGTAGATACCTAAAATAATTCTAGGGTATGAAGAAAACCCTAGGTAGTTAGTGGATTAGGATTTGATAGTGAGGGTTTGAGAGAAACCCTGGTTTATGTTGAATACTTAATATTTTATGTATGAAACCCTAGCATGGTATATGTGAAGATTCTCAAGCACTTGGGATTGATTTGATGAAGCCCTCAATGGGATAATCTCTAGTAGACCTGGTTGTTGATAAAATCGTTTGAAGGAAAAAAAGTTATGTGGTCTATGGATGGCTCTTGAAGGTTGGTTCAAGAGGGAGAGGATCATCTCTCATTAAAGATACATATTCCTTGACTTATGACTTTACTCTTGTTTAGACTTATGGATCTGACTATTATTATTATTGTTTGGATCATTTCTTATACCTCATGCATGT
The DNA here is from genome assembly GCA_034641835.2 of Pinus albicaulis. Lineage (NCBI taxonomy): Eukaryota > Viridiplantae > Streptophyta > Pinopsida > Pinales > Pinaceae > Pinus > Pinus albicaulis. The sequence continues at coordinate 167,864,906 of CM076577.1, read as the reverse complement.
ATATTTAGAGTACCTGTATGTTTCTAACCTTCTTGATATGATGTGATAAGTGGACCCCTCTTGAGGATCATTTGAAATGCAGGAAAGAAAAGCTAGATCTGGAAAAGGGTAAAGAAGCACTTGATGAAAAGGTGACAAGCACTACAAGTTTCCTATGTGAAGGTGCACAGGTATCTGAATACTACAAGGTATGCATGGTATAATGTTATAACATTGGATGGCTAGGTAAGCCCTATGGTATTTTGATAATATCTCCTTCGTGATGCCAGGATACTAGGTTAAATCAGATCCTAGCATATAAAACAGTGTGTTTCCTTCTACATGAAACCACTCATCTAATTATTCATTAAGAAAACAATTTGTAGCCTAAAATATACATATAGGAAACAGAGTTGTAAATACGCAAATATATTGATGTACAATAACACAAGAAATCCTCGACCAAATATTACAATGAATGGCCTTTCGGCTCTCGGCCGTTTACAAAAAAGCTCTCAACCATTCCTCTCTCTCTGTGTATTCCTCACTTCCTCACCTGTTTTTTATCTTCACACAACCCTACTATTTATACATAAATATGAATTTATTCCATTCCATAAATTCCTCCACCCAAATATCAACTAAAATCTAAATTAGATTTATCTTTTTTTGGACTCAACTAAGTCTCGTATATGGAATTCCTAATCCCTAGATTATCTACCTAATTCCATTCCACTCATATCCTTAATAATTATAGGAATATTTACAATAATCCTCACATTTATATTTTCTCTTTTAATTTATTAAAATTGAGAAAAATAATTTAAAAAATAATTAAAAAACCTCACCCCCTAAATCACACAAATGAATAATAAAAATTAAGCTTGATGCTCCTGTATCAGACTCCCAAGGTTGAAAATAACCATGATCTCCTGATCATGTGTTTCAAATCTTTGTCTTCCTAGATCCCATACCTTGTTCTGCAATTTCCCATTTGTTGCTGCTTTTGTTTGTTGGTTTTCTCCAAGTCTCCACACTTTATGTTGCATTGCCCTACTGGCTATGCTTTCACAGTCTTCTGTTGTCTTCCTCTTGCTATTACTTCTTTGTTTTACTATTGCTGTCTTCTTCTAGGATACTTCCATCATTATCCTTCTTATCAGTTCAATTTATCTGTCCAATAGATCTTTTATCTATTGTTTACTTTCACCTCTTGATTAATGAACTTTTATACTTACTGTCACCCTTTCATCCTTGCCCTCTTGTTCACTGTTGTCTTGCACCTTCACACTATTCATTTCCCAATATTGAAATTGAGATTCCTCTTCATGCCTTGAATCCTGATTCTTCAACATAATTTCTAGCAATCTAACCTCTTGGTTCCATGGATTACAATTTTCCACAGAAATTTCTTCCTTTTCTTTCACTTGCGTCAAATTTTCTCCAGCATTTGCAATAAAACCTGTACTCACAAAAAAATTAGTAAAATAAAAAACATAAGGCCTCAGTGCCTCTTTCTCCTCCGACAAAATTTCAGTATGTTGCTCTGAAATTTCCTCTTCCATCAGCACATCAATATGCTGATTTAAATTCTCTATGAGACTATCAGCTAGTCCCTCCTCCATATCATCTGTTTCAAGAATGTCTCCCTATTTTGTTTCACAATAATGAACTTCTTTGATTTGCTGAATCATTTCTACATCCTTATCCTTTGTTTCTTGATTATTATTCAGAAAAATTTCTTTATCTTTCTCTTTCAGCAACTCACCCTGAGCATAGATCCTCTGATTTTCTAACTTTCTTCTTTGAAGTTCTAACTTTCTATATAAATCAAAAATCTCAATTGGGGTAGAACTTGGAAACTTTACACAACTTTCCATACCTTCACTTGCTATTTACCAATAATCAGATGGCTCTTTATCCTCTGCTTCAAGACTCTGTTGTTTATTCCCATGAGACCCCTCTGTCTCCTTTTTTTTTGAGATCTTTCTATCTCAGCACCATTCTGAACAGATTTCATATTCAACTTCTTCTCCTTAACAAACTTCAAAGTTTGTTCAACATCCTATGATGTACATGCAATCACACACAAATAATTAGTTTTAAAAACAATAGACCTTGTGGTCCCACTTGATGCTTCAATCATCATATCTCCTCGCTACTCTGAATCCTTTATTTGATTTTGTTCCTCTATAGATTTTTCTTCTGTCACACCATTACTTTCAGAAAGAAATGGACCATATTTTGGCTCACATATCAAACCTTCCTTTATATACTCATTTAGACTGAGTAACTCTTCCTTTAATTGAGCATTCACTCTATGCTCTGACTTCACTTGCAATCTATGCCATTTGACTTTCCTTTTCATACTCCATCCAGATCTCTGGTCTACTTTACTTCTCTGTAACATTTCCATCAATAACTCAAGACAGAATTTTATATTAGCTTTCTCCCGCTCATAATCTTCATTAGTCAACTGCTCACATATACCATTTACCTTGGCATTTTCCCTTTTCTGCCTTCGGTTGAGGTCTTTCTCAGAACCTATGAAATGACTATCCACAGTCATTTTCTCCTCCTTTGTGAACTTCATCTGTTCACTTGTGGATTGCATTCAATCCCCTTTATCAACAAGCCTTCATACTTTCCATTCAGAAATGAAAGCTTTCTTTCGCGCTTGACCTATTTCGGTTCTCTGTCTTGGAATCATCTCTGGGCAATTATCTTGCTTCACTTTTCTGCAAACAACACTTTAGTAATGCTTTTATTTCAATGACCAAAATCTTTGGGTGTCGGGCTCTACCAATCATGCACCCAATTACATTCAAACCTTTGACTTTGGTTTACGACTCTTTGACTTCAGACTTTACATCAACTCTTCATCTCGGATGAAAAATACACCCTCTTATACAATAACTCAATCTTAACTCAAGCTATCCAAATTTTCATTTGACCCTAACATCTGATTGACTTTCAAGCTTGACTCAATAATTTTACAATAGTGGATATTTTGACTTAATTCAAGTTATACAATGTTCCAATGAACATACACCCTTAATACATTTTATGATGTAAAATCTTCACTCTCTCTCATACTCCATTGTTATGAAAGATCATCAGTTTCCTTTTATCATTTCACATGATGTTGAAGTCTTAAATTAAATTCAAGTTGTCCAAGATTTATTTTATGGTGAAAATAAAAAAACCATTCACTTTTCAACATTCAAAAATACCTTTCTGAATTATCATACCTTATGCTCCCGTTAAGGTTATTAATAAACCTTCTCTTCGCAATTTCAACTCTCTGGACTCCACCCTTCTGTGCCGTCTTTGTCACTGTGAACATTCACATACCATTCATTCAACTTTCTCATCATCTTAATGCAAAAAATTTCCCTATAGTTCCATGCACCATACAACTGCACATTATAAATTGTACATCAATTCACCTATGTACAAAGAACATGTTTTCAACCTCTTTGATGAATAATGTACAACTCGTACATTGTGTCCATCCTGAATAAATCCTCTTTAGATGCCACCACATGATGGTAAAATAAAGATTCTACAACAACAAGCAATTGCATTTTCAACCTTAAACACAAATCAAAAGAATTCTCCCATCCCAACTACAAGCTTTGGTCCAAAATGTCTTAACCAAAACTGTGAAGAATCCACATTATGCATAATAAACCCTCTCACATAAAAATGCATGTTTCTCTTTATATCACCCAGGATTAGTACATTTCATTTTCCATTCATTTATACCTCTGCATTTATAACATTTCCACTCTTTCATAACATTTACAAAAGATCAACTTCACGGGTATGCAAGGAAATGTAATCATGTGAATTTTAAAATACCTTTACTCAATGAATATTGATTCATTCAATGAGCACATACCATGATTCTTCTTATGGTTGAAATGATCCAACCATCCTCTCTCATATTCATTTAAGAATACATTCAAGTCTCTACAGAATTTATCTCCACTAACTCTTGCTCATCGATTTTTCCGAGTCTTCTCATGCTCATGAGATATATTCTCTCCAACTTGTGTTCAACAAAACTTTTCTATTGCCTGCAGCAATGAAATCCCCACATGGGTAATTTAGATCTTCGGTTTTGCATATACTCCACTCGCATCAACAATCTCCTCTAATTCTTTGGAATACATTTGGAAAAACAAGCCAACGTACTTCTTAAAGCACCATGGATAAACAAAGGAAATCAAATTCGTTGATTATGGATTTTTCTTAAGAAAAAAAAATACCACCACTTGGTTGAGTCCACAACTTCACACCCTCCACGGAAATCAAGCAAACAAATATGGTTCCAGCTCTATAAGTTGGAATTTCAATTTGAGCATGCACTAATCTCCACACGGTTCCTCAACACAATCTTTATGCTTGAACCACGTTCATATAAATCAACACAGCTATCACACAGTGTAGTCAAGCAACATCATCTGACATAATTTCTATCCCACTTTGAGTGTTACGCAGTCCAAAAAAACACAGTCATTTCTAACAAAAGGAAATGACTACATATATATAAAATTCAACGTGATCGAAACCATTACTTTGCACTTCTGGAAGTGGTTCCATTTAGTCATCGGCAATGCTTCTCTACATTGCGGTCAACCCACTGGACACTGGCAATCCCTCCATATATGCCAACGCATATGTCTAACACATCATTGGCAGGTGTTAATGCTGCGTTAATATCTTCGATCCCTCATGATTTCATCAATGCATCCTCTGCGAGCCATTTTGGGAGCCATGGAGGTAGGCAAATCAGACTATGACTCCTGCCAGATAGTTAGTCCAATGCCGAGTCGCATCTCTCATGGAAAATAAATCGACACCTTCATCTCGCTCTCTCCACCACAACACTCCAACTCCAACTTCAAATCTCCATGGTCACCGCACCACACATGCTAGATTCTTCTCACCTGGCCTCTCTGTTAGCCATTCCTCATGCATAATAATCCAAATCACACAGAACGTACATATGTAATAACACCTGCAGATCCATGTCACATGCAGGTTGTGGACCCTCAAATTTTCTCCTTACAACACATATTCAATGAATTTCTACGTGTTCTTTTTCTCACGCTTGTCCACAAACCTTTGCTCCACAATCTTGATTTAGAAACAGATCAACTGAATGTAATTTGGAATGTGAATTTTGGAAAACAATACATCTGCTCGCTTCTATTCAGTAAACAATAAATCTTCTCACTTCTATTCAGCAAACAATACATCTGTATATTTTATTTTTTTCTTGTTCACTACGAATTGCAATGACATATATCTATTTTTCATGACCACATTGGTATTTCGCCTGTTTTAGTCTATGTTAGCTTGATTCCACTAAAATTAGCATCAAGAGCTTTCACTAACAAATCAAAATGTGTTGGCACTGCTCTTTGTTCATCAACTGCCCTCTACTGACACCATTGGTACCACCGCTATTTCCCAATAGGCCATCAAAGGCACCACGGATCTCAGTGTCCACACAGGCCGCTCCACAAACACGAATGCACAATTCTGCCCAAAAATAAAACTGCCTCACAATTCTCTCAATAGTTGGGCAGCCACGAATTGATCAACCCTCTCAATAGCTCGAAAATGAGTCAATAGTTGGGCAGTCACCTATCGATCGTCCCTCTCAGTAGCTCCAAACATTCAAGCAGCACAACTCTTACAAAACCTATACAAAAACTCACGCAACTCCTACTTGAGGCTCTGATACCAAATGATGCCAGGATATTGGGTTAAATCAGATCCTAGCATATAAAACAGTGTGTTTCCTTCTACATGAAACCACTCATCTAATTCTTCATTAAGAAAACAATTTGCAGCCTAAAATATACATACAAGAAAGAGAGCTATAAATATGCAAATATATTGATGTACAATAACACAAGAAATCCTTGGCCAAATATTACGATGAATAGCCTTTCGACTCTCGGCCCTTTACAAAAAAGCTCTCAACCATTCCTCACTCTCTCTGTATTCCTCAATTCCTCACCTATTTTTCATCTTCACACAACCCTCCTATTTATACATAAATACGAATTTATTCCATTCCATAAATTCCTCCACACAAATCTCAACTAAAATCTAAATTAGATTTATCTTTTTCTGGACTCAACTAAGTCCCATATATGGAATTCCTAATCCCTAGATTATCTACCTAATTCCATTCCACTCATATCCTTAATTATTAAAAGAATATTTACAATAATCTTCACATTTATATTTTCTCTTTTAATTTATTAAAATTGAGAAAAATAATTAATAAAATAATTAAAAAACCTCACCCCCTAAATCACACAAATGAATAATAAAAATTAAGCTTGATGCTCCTGCATCACTTCGCAAATGGCTCATGCATGCATATGAAATTGATTTGGACTTATGTTTCCTATGATGAAATGGTGCACCTAGTATTGAATATGTTTAATGATATTATTGATACTATGAGGCTACTTATTTTTTATCTTGGATATAATGGAATAACCTGATGTTTGGTTAACATCTATTGTTTTGACTCTAGTAAATGATACTATTGTCTCTTGATATGAATAATACATGTTGTATCTCTTATGGAAGGTTACCTCATTAATATGGTACTGATAATTCTTGTGATAAGAATGATGAAAGTTCATGGAAAAAGGGATTGACACTCTTTTGGTTTATTGAATAACCTAAATTGATCCTATTGATCGTGATAAGCATGGTGTTGGTGACCATGATGGTATAACTATTAGATTGATATTCTAGATCTCCTACTACCTGTGGTTATGGCATATGGTGAAATTAAATGCTTTAACTTGATGTATTGTTATTGTGTTCATAAGATATGGTGTCACATCTGCCTATTATCTTGATATTTCAATTCTAACCCTTAATCAAATATTGATGACATGATGTTGATAATCATGATAGATATGTGTTTATGATCTAACATATCTGTTGTTGCATGACTCCAGTAAATACATGTTGATGACATGAATGAAAATGAAATTACATGTTCTACTATGATTTATGGGTATCTAACATTGTTGATCTACAATTGAGTTCTGAGCCTCACTTGCAGAAAGGAAGTCCCATAGATGTGACTATGCCTAATAGACACAAAATTGAATTTTTGTACATGAAATCACTTTGTACTCTAAATCAAGGGATCTTTGACATGTCTTGTCGTTATAAACTAATTTCTAAAGTTGTCGATTTAAACTGTTGATCAAATTAAATAAAGGATTGGGCATGATATCAGATGGTCACATAAAATGTGTCAGTTCTGTATATGTGTTACATATATCATAAAGTTCTATAAGTAGGGAAATTTCATATGTTTGAACCTAACTTGTGTTTGCAGGTGACCGATACATTCATATGAATATGTCATTACGTTTGAAGTTGTTGCTACATGTTTTGGCTAATTGATATAGATGAGTTGTGTTTGGAACTTTGACATGATTTTTTAGAATTTGGAATTGATGATTGAGACATGTATTTGGATTATAGATCTCTCTATTTGGACTTGATTGATTGATTATTTTTTTTCCCTGATGACAATGTTATGTGGGCATAGTGTCCTTCAGTGTCTTATGTGAGTATTCAGAATTATGGAAAATGGTTGTTGTGATTCAGTATGAATATGGAACCTGCATGACGCAACCTTGATGTAAGAACTTGCATCTAGTAAGGGAAATGGCTTTTAATGGAATTTTAAATGCCATACTTGATTGCTTGACAGTAAATAAAGTGAAGACTTGATATGAGCTCTACCTGTCACCTAGTTGAAAGAATTGATACTATGACATCAATGTATTTGATAATATTTTTTTTCTACCTTATAAACTCTGATGATTTGACTTTGTTGACACAAAATTGATTTATGTAAGTTTGATCATGTTGGATTGGTAAGGAATTATGCTTGGAGAGATCGTTGCATGATGCAAGCTCCCCTATTCAGATTTTTCCATATTTGACAGTTATCTGACAAAGTGAGGATGATGAGTTCCAAGATGTGGCCTTGATTTTGATTATGGATTTGGTTTTACATACTAATGATCTACCCTTGACAGTTTATGATCCAATAAAAAACTAAGTAAGAGGGAGATGGATTCTAAATATCAAAATGATGTATCATGGCATGATGAATCTATTTATGGAATTTGGGAAAGAAATCCCATGTTGCAAAATTGTTGAAAACTATCTGTGTAATGGAAATGTAAATCCTTGGACATTCTAATTTAAATTTCAAATGTTGTTGAACTTGACATGGCATCTGAGATTTGATTGAAGCATTGATGTTTGGTTTTGAAAATAAATATGTATATGATGTGTACAGAACATGATTAAATTCATGATTGAGTTGCTTCATTCAGAATTTCTGTTGAAGCTCCTTTAGAATATCTGCATGAAATTCTCTAATTTTAAAGGCTGATATATTTCTCCTATTATATGTAGATGCATGAATGTACTAATGATGGTTTTTATTATTATTGATGAGCACATTTGGATGTTTCCTTAATATTATATCTACCATGATATCTTGGATGTAAGGTCCATAACATGACTAATTTTGGATAAGATATTTCTATCATGGCTAGCTGTGAGGCAGGATGTAGAAGCTCCTTAGAGATTTGTCTAATCATGATATGGATAAGACATGGATACACTGTGATGATAGAGAATCCCATATATATATATATATATATATATATATATAAATTGGACTGATATTTCTCCATTCAATGAGACAGTGCAGTTGTTCGAGAAAAGATTAGGCTTGTAATTGAAACCTCCTTTAGAGGAAGGATGATTATGGTATCCATTTGTGATTTTAAATGATTATTTATGTTCTAACATAATATTGTATTTTATGTCATGTATGAACATGAATCATCTACTATTCAGACAAGTAGATACTATATTTAAGTATGATGAGAGTAGCGTTGATCGAGGACATTGAGCTAACTCTTCCTCCCTGACTGAGCTCCCAGGATCAAGAATTGAGATAGAGGGCTCCTAGGGTTGAGAGAACTCTTGATAATAGGGTATGGCCCCTATCTGTTACCCCTATCTATTATCTTCATAGGGTCGGAGAATGTTGTTCCCTTGTCTATTCTTTGCATATTATACCCCAATAGGTATTCGAGCTTGGATGTAAGGTCCATAACATGACCAAGTTTGGATACGATATTCCTATCATGGCTAGCTGTAAGGCAGGATATAGAAGCTCCTAAAAGAGTTGTCTAATCATGATCTAGATATTCAGTATTCGGGCTTGTCAGTAATATCGCTCCTTGTTTGGCCAACGATTTGAGAGTGTACTTGGGGTGTAGAACCCAAGTCGATTATGATGAAGGTGTTCTACCACATGAATATTCAGGATCATTGTTGGGAACATCAGTAGGAAATAGGATGGGTTGATATAACCCTATGTGGCTCCCGGCTAAGATTGAGCTCCCCAATGTAATCCCAGGGTTTAGATGGGCTCCCTTGCATGTTTTGATATCCTATTTATCTATATGGGGTTGTAGATGTATAACTCCCATATGAGATTTTGGGTCGAGATATGCTCCCCGATGCGGTTACAAGTCGAGGTGTTCTCCTTGATGATATTATCTCTAGTGATGATTGACGATGATATTCTAGGTAGTAGCCCGCTGGTAGAGATTCTGAATGGTATTCTGATGAATGAAGGGTGGTAGCCTAAGCTCACCTTCGATGGTAAATTCTTCTTCTTCTAGATCTGATAATGTTCATCATATGAGAAAAAACAATCAAGAGATAAGCAAGAATTAGCATGATAAGTTCATTGATGATTTGTAATGATGAAGGATCACAACATGACGACTACATGACAGAGATAATTAGTGACGATACATGATGATGCATGAAGATACCAGAATGACATATTGATCGATGAACAAATATTGGCAGGTGGAATTCTCCCTAGTTGAGAGGGAGTTTTAAAATTATGAAACTGCGGTTAGATTCCATTTTGGATAGCTCATATGGTTGATATCATAATTTCATTAGATTCCTCTTTTCTAGAAGACCAAAATCAACCTATAGATCGCCCCAATCGGTTGAGTGGAAGTTAAATCTTGAATTATTTTATTTAGTAATGTATAATGGAATGGGTCGGCCTAGGCACATGTGGAATTAGTCAAGTCGGTCTTAACCCCAAGTGGACCCATACAAAAGTATATAAATAGAAGCAACCTCAAGCCCATTCTCACATTTTCTCAAGTGATCTTATATTTGCATTATTTTTTTTCATTTTTCCACTCTGTTTTGGTTCGCACAAGTTAGATGGAAAGAGTTAGCGCAGGGTCTGAAATCACAAATCCGAAGCTCACACAAAAATTAGGGTTTTATGTTTTAGCTATAGGCACAGAACTGGTGGTACTGGGCTCTAGCCGTACGTACATTTTGTTATCCCTATGGCCAGGCTGTCATAGTCGCACGCACGGAATGGAAAGGTAGCGACTAGGGCTTTAGGGCCATATCGGGTTGATATGGGCCATAACTATGGGCACTATGTGTTATGTATGTGGTCAGGGACCCATAGCCACAAGAAAATAGTGTTATGGTTGTGTCTAAGGTATTTTTGAGTAGATCTGGGCTAGATCAATCCCAGTTTCTCGCATAGTGTTTCATCTGCACAGTCACATATACTTGTAGCCAGTTTTTGAAGGAATCCTAGATTCAAATCTAGGATTTTACAGTTGAATTTACTTGGATTCAGTAATCTATTAGATATGTGTTTCTTACTAATTTAGATCTATAGATCTATTTAGTATATTTCCACTGTATATTGGGTCCTCAAAGATGTATATTCATATCCCTGAAGTTTCCGCTCAATGACAGTCATGTTCAAAAATATTCTACAGGAAGTGACAATGCATTACAGTTCTCAGAATCGTGATCCTTCAGCAGAAGTATGTTTATGGTTATATTATGCAAGTATTAGTTGTTTTACTGCATTATGAAGATATGGATCATTGTACTCTTATTTTTTGAATCATTTAATGAAGATCTAAGAAGAAGAATTTGCAAGGGTTTCCCCCATAGTGTGTTTTTCCCTGGTCTCAGACCAATCCCGGTGTCTATATGTGTGCATGCTTTTCTTCCATATTTTTTTTTATGTTCCACTGCATAGATGATGATGATGCGATTGTTCTTTCTACATAGTTGCATATGTTTATGGTTAATAGTGTAAATCTGAATTATGATATAACGATATGGGGTGAACTTAATGTGTTAATGAAGAAATGCAACTATCAAAGAAAATATCATTATAGCCCTATGAAAAATTAACAATTTATTTCCCTATCCCCCCATCCTTTTTTGGTGGCCCTTCCTCAATATCAATTCCTTCTCTAGAAATGGAATCATCTTATTATCCTAGTCCCGAATATAACATCCTATCATCTAATAAAAATGGGATGCCATTTCTTGCGCAGGGGGATTTGGCCCTTCACCCCTGATCCAACTTGGTGGGTGCCTTAGGGGTAGGAAATCTCTCATTTGAAGAGAAAAAAATTAAGGATAGCCTAGATATTGCATGCGAAGACAAAATTATATTTTTGGGGCACTAAGAGTAGTTCAATCCCCTAGAAAATATTCAAAATGATTTTTCTCTTTCAATTGTCAGGGTTTAGTTAGCTCGTCTAAAAAACTAGCTCTGCAGAGACTTGTTTCCTCTGAATATTTAGACATTATTTTCCTTCAAGAGACCTTGAGCGATGGGGACAAGGTTTTTGGGGCTTTGGATTCTATATTTGCATGGGTTGAGTTTTTTGGCATATGGAGAAAAAGGTAAATTTGGAGGGTTGGCTATCAGATTCAATAAAAAATCCATTATAATTATTAGTATGTGGTGCTCTGAGATGGTTCTAGGGGAAAATTTATTATCTATTGAATTGGGGAATAACCTCAAGGTAATCAATATACATGGGCCATTTCATGATAGGATAATCTTCTGGGACCTATTGAGTATTAAATCTTATATGAATGCTTATAATTTGGTGGTAAGCGGAGATTTTAAATTTTCTATTGGAGTCTAAGAAATATGGGGCCCACGTGACTATTTAGACTCTCTCTCATATTATTTCAACCACCTTCTATTGGAGCATAAATTATGTGATGTGGACTTGATCAAGTATAAGTCTGCTTGGAGAAACAAAAGAACAGGGGAAGAAATGGTGGCAAGGAATATATATCAGTTCCTCATGGTAGAATCTCTAATGGAAAGGACCTCTTTGTTTTTATAATGGATTGGGGTGGGTGTTGAATCTGATCACCGCCCCATTTTACTGAATTGAAAGGGAACAAAAACAAACTTAGAAGCACTTTCAACTTCAATGCTTCATACCGCAAATATGTATCCTTTCACAATATAATCTGTAAAACTTGAATCCCTTATAATCCTGATAAGGTGGTGCCTATATGTAATAACCCTGGTAAAAAAATTCATGTAAAAAATATATAATACCACGATCGATGGGACACGTATTCCATGCTAAATGGTGGGAAAAATATCCTAGTGGATATTCACTTCAGTTTATTATGGAAAAGGAAATTGTCAAAGGAAAAGGAAAAGGCTTTGGAAAAGGCATGAGGCATTAATTGGCATTTTATTTATGAAAGTAATGGAAATTAGGAGAAAAGGAAGGTGAAAGGTCATTGGTTGCATATGAGGAGGAAAATGAAGAAAATAGATGCCTCATTAATAAAAAGGCTTCTGAGGATCAATTGGTAAGCTTTTGGTCAGTTTAGTTTTGGATTTCTCTTCTATTCTCTCTCTCTCTCTCTCATACTCTTGAGCACTTACAGTATTCTTGGATCACTCTTTAAGAGTGAGCCATACTTGGATATTTGGATCAAGAAAGCAAAGGAAAAGTAGGAAAGTGGAATACAACAACGAGATCAACACCTACAACAGGTTCTAAGTGCAGGTACCGAGTTGCATGTATGATTTCCTCACTATTTTTGGCATGCATGGTATATGCCTATGGATTTTCCTAGCCTTTCCATTTCCTAGATAGCCATGGTGATTGTGGGTTTATTTCCATTGATTAGGTTCCGATTGGTTCTCATGATTCCTTCAGCTATTGAGTTGAGTTATTAGTTCCTAGAGCCTTGGTTGGACAAACACTTTGGAGCCCAGTGGACAACTGTTGGGTTGACTTAATAGTCCTGGAGCCTTGGTTGGGTAAATGCTCTGAAGCAATAGGTGGGTTCAATTACTAGTCCTGGAGCCTTGGTTGGAAAAACACTTTAGAGCCCAAGAACAACTTGGGTTGAGTTACTAGCCTTGGAGCCTTGGTTGGAACAAACACTCTCAAGCCTTGGAGCAGCTTGTATAGAGATTAATCCCTGTCGGTTAGTGATGTCTGACCGTGAGGTGGAATCAATGGTTGGGGTTGTGACAGTTTGGTCTTTGGAGCCCTGTTTTGGTGTTGATTGATGTGTTTGATTAAGTCCCACATTCATGCTTGGAATATGGCAGGGGGGTGATTGGCTGAAGTGAGACTTGGCTCAACCAATCTATGGTCGGTTGGAATGTGGAAGTCCCATCTTTGGTTGGTTTTTAATTTAAGTAATGGATTGATCATTTATCTAGTATTTGGTATGAAAATATACTATTTTATGTATGGATTTTATTGCTATTATATCCATTGTATTTTTATTGTTAATATGATGGTTATGAGCATGTATTCGATTAGTGATGATGTATGGCTCTATTCATGTTTTTTTCCTGTAAATGAATATCCCATGTATCTATGGTAAAATTTATTGTATGGTAGCTTATGTTGTAGGGGAGTAATTTTTCTTAGCCTTTCTCAGATAAGAAAGAGACCCCTTTGTTTAAATATGTTGTTCATACTTGTATATGCTATGTTCATGACGTGTTTGATGAAATGCATGTCATTGTTGGGTGGGGTCGAATTAAATCCAGTTGATGTGATTGCTTCCATATGTTTTTCGTAATTTTATTTACCCTATCATGAAGTTATAGGAAGTTCTGGGAAGTAAACTAGGTTCAAGGGCTGAAAATGTGGCACAAATATCGGAGCTACAGGTGGAAAAATTATTGTTTGGGCTAAGCCGCTACCTTGAAAAGGCTAGCCCATAGATCTAGGGTCTAGAGCTACTCCCTTTCTATTAAAAACCTGTAGCTCACCCTAAAAGGGGCTAAAAATCAATTCCCCCCTCAGGGAACAGGGCTTTGGTAGGTTGGGTTACCTCCCGGGGATGTCAATGTTGCAGTGTAAGCTATGTTTTTGGTGTTTCTGTCAGTTCCACTTCTTTAAGGTCATCTAGGAGGTTGAATATCATATTAGTATCCTCTCACCACATGTTTACCCCTGTTGGCTGATTACTTGGGTAGATGTGGGAGGAGGGTGTTACAGAGTGGTATCAAAGCCGGGTTGCACTCTCCTTGGGTTGTGTGTGTTTTTCGTGCATACATGTCAGTTGCATATATGTTCCTCATGCTTATGTTCTATGTACTTGTTCTGTATGCATGATGGTGGTGTTTGGCTTATATTGTCTTTATGTGATAGTTGATACCATAGGGTGGTATAAGAGCATGGTTCAACCCTTGGACTGTGTTATCACAAAATTGCAATTGATTGGCTACTAATCAAACAACTCTATGTAACCATTTCAAACTAGATTTTGACTGAAGCTTAGCCTCTTCAGTCTGAGAAGGCTCTCTCAAAGGGGTTTATGATATTAGATAATGATAGGACTATATGGCTAACTCTATTTGAAAAATAACTTGATTTTTGTATATGTAGGTTGAAAGTAATGCAGACTTGCAACGATTGGGCTTATGGAGTCAACAAATCAGTAGATTCAGTGGCAAGGTTTCTTGACATGTAAGTTGAGGCAAATACGAGTCTTTAATAAAGGTCAATCACACATAGAACATAGGGCAACACAGTCATTTCATCAATAAAGGAATTAGAGCATACACATATGAATTCTGAGTAATAAATATGAAATATACTGCAAGTAGTACACATAAAGATATATATCAGAAAGACATTAAAAACTCCATGATAATCTTAGGTCTGTCAAGAAGTCCTCTGTATTGTTGATATCAGTCAAATTACATAAAGCAACATATGGTGCAAAAAATCTCCAACCTCTTACAACTTCGATAATTTGACCTTAAATAGACCTTCTTACATCAGTGATGATCTGCCTCTTCGCTAGATTCATCGAACTCTTCCTATGACACCTCATATAACAGAAAAGCATGTCTTTTAACATGAAAATGACAACTACACCCTAAAACAAACCTTTTCCTAATAGGACTCAAACTCCTATTTATTACATCAAACTACCTTATCTTTTAAAACACTTACATATCTGACAACCAATCCTCACATGTTCGAATAGGCTATGGCGTAGCTCATCACTACTTGACATCTTAAATATCCTCCTCAACATATGGAACCAAACCCTATTTTTCAGGAAAACAGGACCCTATCTTCAACAAAAGCTTCAGTTGATGAGTTGTCTCCATTTCATGGTATTCAAGTCATAGATTTTTGGTGGCAAGGTCCCTTGACCTTTTGTATGTGTCCATCTATCCAAAAATGTTTTTAAACTGCTCAGAAACCTTCAAAAATAGCTCGCTACGAAAACCTGGCAGTTTCATAGCGTGCTTTTGTAGCATCCAAAAAATGGTTTTTTCACTCAAAATTTCTGCTTCTTTTCTCTTGCATGGTGTCCATCATGTATGACACATCATCACTACCATTTCCCCTCCTTGAAAGCTAAAAAAATTGGTTTTAGAAACAAAAAGACAGCTACAGAAATATTCGTATCTGTTTCCTGGCTTCAAGCCTAGGAAACACTACGAAACTATGAAAAACTATGCAATTTCCAGATTTTGACTTTGTCTCAAAAAGGTAACCTCCAGTTGTAGAAAATTGGTTTTCAACATGCCATTAACCTCTTAAAACATAATCAAACTCAACTTAAGAGCCTTGTGGTGTTTTCGCTTCATTAATGATGCGTTGATCTATGGCTTCCTCAACTAGAGTCATCTTTAAGCCCTTCTTCTCCAGCTCTTCATGGGTCAATTCTAACTGCTCTTGGAGATCTTTAACTCGGTCCTTCAGTTTTTTTTGCTAGATTTTAAGTGCAATTTCATTCTTCTAACATGCTTCACCTCTCTTCTCAATGGCTAAGTCCATTTGATTAATTGATGTGTGTCATCTAAGGTCTTTGACACACTATCAACCTACTCTTCCCAAATCACTTTCATTTTCTCAAACTGCACTTTTTGAACATTATGTTTCCTTGCCTCTTTCTTCAATACTGCTATTTCATGATTTGCTAACTTCAAATGCTCCTTAAGAACCTCAATATCTGTTTTTTCAATGATTTTCTCCTTTCCTTTCTTTTTCTTGATGACTGATTCTTCTTTTGCAGGTGATATAAGGTCAATGATGCTTGGTGGTGGCTGGATAGTTTCAGTGACCCTCTAAACTTCTTTACTGATTTCCAAGATTTTTCTAGCATGTCTTGTCATGGTTTTCCAAGCCTGAAACATGAAACCTGCATCCTCACCTTCAAAATCTAACTTCTTTGGTGATTTGGCTTTCTTGAGCTTCTTTCCTCCCTCATCTATATCCTCAGCTAGGACTATGGGAGTCTCTTCAATATCAATGGCATGCATAATGTCTTCTAAATTTAACTTAGCCATTGTTTGGCTTCTTGTAATACTTTTGCTGCCATGTTTACTCACAATTGCTCTGTTTCCATGATTACTGGTTCAATTTTCTTTGCCCCTATAGGCTCACTTTGTTCTGCCACTAAAGGTGATGGTATACCTCTAGGTTTAGGAGTTCTTTTAGGGGTAATGGCATCCACTTAAAAACCACTGAAAAACAGAAAAGAAGACCAATATCTGCCTAGTCTTTTTAACTCCTCTAAAACCAACAACTTGATTAAACCATGATGAAAGAGTGAGGTTTAATTTCCTTGAGATTTAGCTTGAAATTTATCTACCATTTTTGCTAAGCTTATATATAAGTAAAAAGGTAGATCAAGATATTTCTTACCAACAAAGTGTAGCAGAAGCCTGAAGTGGTAAGAATAAACCATATGATACCTCCCTTCACAGGTGAAGTACTTCTGAATGATAAGCAGTAGCTTTGAGAAGTTGTCCTTCATGTAGCTCCTTGGAATGGCATTTGTCAGGTCAATCTCACTATGTTCTGGCTTGATAAATTCCTTACAGTCCTGCATGTTGAATTTGAAACCTTTGAACCATTGTTCTCCTCCTCTTGGAATTCTTGTTGCTGCTACAATGGTCTCTGGAGTTATAGTGAGGTTCATCATTCCCATTTTTGCAGTTTTCCCATTGAAATGGATGGAAAACTCCTTAGAAACCTGCACATGGCATCCTTGCAATCTTTGGAAAAACTACAAACACCCTGGTATTCTGAAAAATTCTGAATTTGTTGGATCTTCATTTATCAAGTTCATGTCTGATGGCTCATATCTGAGACAATGGCCACCTTTTTTGGCCTTCCTCTTTGCAGCCATGGCACTTTTATGTCTTCTCTGCCTCGCTTGATCAGTGATACTTTCAAACCTTTGAAATTCCAGCCACAACTTGGGCTTAGTGAAATAGCTCTCCAAAGCTCAATAGCATGCAAAGAGGGAGCGAAGAATGACAAATGACTCAATTTAGAAATATTTTAAAATTTCGATGACAACTCATGGCATAATCATGACTCATATGCTTAAAATTGTAATAATGACTTCAGCCATGACCATTGCACCTTGATTTAACCCTAACTAACTCGAATGGAATTTACCCGGACCCTTTCAATCATTGACTGACACCTAGCAAATTTTTTGAAAAGACAGATAGGAATACCTTCTTTGTAGCGTACTTAGTGTATTTTTGGGCAGTTTCACTACACAACTATTAGCAGTTTCGTAGCAAAAAGTGTGTTTTTTCTGTGTAATTTGCTACGAAAGTAGGAATTCTTGGCTAAAATGACCTTTTTCGGAGTTGTAAGCTTGGGAAATGAAATATTTCAGGAAATAATGACTGATGTTACATGAAAAGACTTGAATGGGGGTGGATTTGGACCTTAGGATATGCTAATAAGAAAAATTTAAAATTTTCCTTTATCAAGTAATGAAAAATGAATTCTATGACTATACCTTTGACACATGAACTTCTAAGACTATGTCAAATGATGTTTCAAATTTTATGAGTGATAAAAATGGCTCCACTTAGGATGGTGTGCCCCTATGGTACACTAAAGGACCTGTAGTTCCAGTGCCATCCATCTTCTTAGAAATAAAAACAATGAAAATTTCCAAGCTTCCTTCAAACTCTAATGGCCTTCACCTCGAGCTCAAGCTTGATGATTACTGTTGAAAAACCAAATTTGTACCTACTGAAAATATGCTTAGTCTACTTGAGCTTATTCACACACACTCCTACCTACCCTAACAACTGCAATATTCATGTTTGATTCAAGCAACATGAAACTTCCAATGAAGCCAGTCATTGATCTGATCTGACACTTGAACCTCTTGACTGCACTTGAACCAAAAGTAAACAGGATACTGAAATGACCAAGGCAATATAAGATGTATCTGATCTTCATAATGAAAATATAACTAGAAATTTGGATTGTAGAACTCTTCCATGTAGTTAGCTATAAGATCATAGAAGACATAATATGTTTGATGATTCTCAAGAAATTCTGCAACTTTGGACAACTCATATATGCTTTTCTCAACAACACAAGATTTTAGTTGTTTGCTATCAAACTAATTTTCAAAAATAGTGTATTCTTCCTTAATCTCAAAAGAGAAAGGTAGAAACAACCTCTCTTTGTGTTCTGGCATTAAAAACTTTTGAAAAGACTGATCTGGATCATGAAAACTATAAGATTGAATTTGATCTTCTAAAACTTTGATGTATTTTTCAAAGTTCTTAGCATCTTCATCCAAAAATTGAATCTTATATTCTAACTTGCACTCAAATGAATTTAAATAAGAAGACAAAGACAAAGAAAAATTTTCATCCACATCCTCATTAGTGTGATCATAATTCCATTGTTTAAAACCTTGAATGGAAGGAGAGTCTGCCACTAACTCTGTTCTTTCCATCCATGTTTCCACAAATATAAGCCAAAACTCAACAAATGACTTAATAGATCTAATAGGAAAGCTTTCAATCCACTGTTTACATTTCCTTTGAAATGAATCATAGAACAATACGATGAAAATAACTTCATGTTTGACTCTAAGAAGCTCAGTAAAGTCATGAAAATCTCATATACACTTCAAAGTCAAAGTCAAATCTTCTCCATTAAATTTTGGACCATTCCTTCAAAAATATGCATCCTTGGGAAAAGGATTTGAGAAACCATAAATTCTTTAAAAATCTACGCATGCATACCTTGAAACAATAATGGAAACATTGAGTTCTTCAAGTCTAGTGGAATCACCATGAATCTATTTAATTTTTAATTCTTCAACAATGGAGTCGCCAAGGTAGTTGCAGCCTCGAACATATTCTGAGCTCATGCTACTTTCAAGAGTTCAGCTTCAAAATTTATGGAGATGTGTATATTCAGACTCCCAGTAGACGCACCAAAATGTTATCACAAATTTCACTTGATTGGCTGCTGACCAGACAACTCTATGTAACTGTTTCAAACCAGCTTTTGACTGAAGCTTAGCCTCTTTAGTCTGAGAGGGCTCTCTCAAAGGGGTTTATGATATTAGATAATGATAGGATTAGATGGCTAACACTATTTGAAAAATAACTT
This sequence comes from Pinus albicaulis, assembly GCA_034641835.2. Taxonomy (NCBI): domain Eukaryota; kingdom Viridiplantae; phylum Streptophyta; class Pinopsida; order Pinales; family Pinaceae; genus Pinus; species Pinus albicaulis. Next base: position 167,845,068 of record CM076577.1, on the reverse strand, counting down.
GATTTTTTTATATGTAGGTTGAAAATAATGTAGGCTTGCAGCCATTGGGCTTATGGAGTCAAAAAATCAGTAGATTCAGTGGCAAGGTTTCTTGACATGGAAGCTACGGTAGATAAGAGTATTTAATAAACGTAAATCACACATAGAACATAGGGCAACACAATGATTTCATCAATAAAGGAAGTTAGAGCATACACATATGAATTCTAATTAATAAAGATGAAATCTACTACAAGTACTACACATAAATATATATATCAAAAATACATTAGAAACTAAATGAGAATCTCAGGTCTGTCAAGAAGAAGTCCTCTATATTACTGATATCAGTCAAATTACATAAAGAAGCATATGGTGAAAAAAATCTCCAACCTCTTACAACTTCGATAATTTGACCTTAAATAGAGCTCCTTACATTAGAGATGATCTGCCTCTTGGCTAGATTCATTGAACTCTTCCTATGACACCTCATATAACAGAAAAACATGTCTTTTAACAGGAAAATGACAACTACACCCTAAAACAGACATTTTCCTAATATGACTCAAATTCCTATTTATTACATCAAACTACCTTATCTTTTAAAACAGTTAAATATTTGAAAACTAAGCCTCACATGTTCGAATAGGCTATGAAGTGTCTCATCACTACTTGACATATTAAATATCCTCCTCAACATATGGAACCAAACCCTATTTTTCAGGAAAACAGGACCCTATCTTTAACGAAAACTTTAGCTGATGAGCTGTCTCCATTGCATGGTATTCAAGTCATAGATGTTTGGTGGAAAGGTACCTTGACCTGTTGGATGTGTCCATTCGTCCAAAACTACTTTTGAACTGCTCATAAACCTTCAAAAACTTCTCGATACGAAAATAGGGAAGTTTCGTAGTGTGCTTTCGTAGCGTCCAAAAAATGGCTTTTGCACTCAAAATTTCTGCTTCTTGCTCTTGCATGGTGTCCATCATGTCCTGACACATCATCACTACCATTTCCCCTCCTTGAAAGTTTCAAAAAGTGGTTTAGAAACAAAAGGACAGCTATAGAAATTTTCGTAGGGTTTTCCTGGCTTCAAGCCAAGGAAACTCTACGAGATTGTGAAAAACTGTGAAATTTCCAGATTTTGACCCTGTCTCAGAAAGGTAACCTACAGATGTAGAAACTTGGTTTTCAACATGAAATTAACCTCTTAAAACATAATCAAACTCAACTTAAGAGCCTTGAGGTGTTTTCTCTTCATTAATAATGAGTTGAGTTATGGGTTCCTCAACTACAGTCATATTTAATCCCTTCTTCTCCAGCTCTTCATGGATCAATTCTAACTGCTCTTGGAGATCTTTAACTCGGTCCTTCAGTTTTCTATTGCTATATTTCAAGTGCATTTTCATTCTTCTAACATGCTTCACCTCTCTTCTCAATGGCTAATTCCATTTGATTAATTGTTGTGTGTCATATAATTTCTTTGACATACTATCAACCTGCTCTTCCCAGATCTCTTTCATTTTCTCAAACTGCACTTTTTGAACATTATGTCCTTGCCTCTTTCTTCAAGACTTCTATTTCATGATTTGCTAACTTCAGCCGCTCCTTAAAAACCTCAATCTCTATTTTTTCAATGATTTTCTCCTTTCCTTTCTTTTTCTTGATGATTGATTCTTCTTTTGCAGGTGATGAAAGGTTAATGATGCTTGGTGGTGGCTGGATATTTTTAGTGACCCTATGAACTTCTTTACTACTTCCCAAGAGTTTTCTAGCATGTCTTGTCATGGGTTTCCAAGCCTGAAACATGAAACTTGCATCCTCACCTTGAAACTCTAACTTCTTTGCTTATTTGGCTTTCTTGAGCTTCTTTCCTCCCTCATCTATATCCTCAGCTTGGACTATGGAAGTCTCTTCAATATCAATGGCATGCAGAATGTCTTCTAAATTTACCTTAGCCACTATTTGGATTCTTGTAATCCTTTTTCTGCCATGTTTACTCACATTTGGCTCTTGTTTTGCAGGTTTTCTCACAGTTGGCCTTTGTTTTGCAAGTAAAACAATAGGTGTATCAAGTTTCTGAAATTGCTCTGTTTCCATGATTACTGGTTCACTTTTCTCTACCCCTATAGGCTCACTTTGTTCTGACACTGAAGGTTATGGTATACCTCTAGGTTTAGGAGTTCTTTTAGGGGTAATGGCATCCACTTCAAAACCACTGACAAATATAAAAGAAGACCAGTCTCTGCCTAGTCTTTTTAACTCCTCTAAAACCAGCAACTTGATTAAACCATGATGAAAGAGTGAGGTTTCATTTCCTTCATATTTAGCTTGAACTTTATCTGCCATTTTTTCTAACCTTCTATATAAGATAAATTTTAGATCAAGAGGTTTATTACCAAAAAAGTGTAGCAGAAGCCTGAAGTGGTAAGAATAAACCATATGATACCTCCCTTCATAGTGAAGTACTTATGAATGATAAGAAATAGATTTGAGAAGTTGTCTTTCATGTAGCTCCTTGGAATGGCATTTATAAGGTCAATCTCACTATTTTTTGGCTTGATAAATTCCTTACAGTCCTACACATTGAATTTGAAACATTTGAACCATTGTTCTCCTCCTCTTGGAATTCATGTTGCTGCTGCAATTGTCTCTGGAGTTATAGTGAGGTTAAACATTCCCACTTTTGTAGTTGTCCCATTGAAATTGATGGCAAACTCCTTAGAAACCTACACATGGCACCCTTGCAATCTCTAGAAAAACTGCAAACACCCTATTCTTCTGAAAACTTCTGAAGTTGTTGGGTCTTCATTTATCAAGTTCATATCTGATGGCTCATATCTAATATAGTGACCTCCTTTTTCGGTCTTCCTCTTTACAGCCATGGTACTTTTATGTCTTCTCTACCTCTCTTGATCAGTGATACCTGCAAACCTTTGAAAATTCCAACCACAGCTTGGGCTTAGTGAAATAGCTCTCCAGAGCTCAATAACATGTAAAGAGGGAGCAGAGAATGAAAAATGACTCAATTGGAAAGATTTTAAAATTTCAATGACAACTCATGGCATAATCATGACTCATACATTCTTAAAATGGTAATAATGAATTCAGCCATGACCATTGTACCTTGATTTAACCCTAACGAACTCGAATGGCATCTACCCTAACCCTTTCAATCATTGACTGACACCAAGCAACTATTTTTAAAAGACAGACAGGAATACCTTCTTTCGTAGCGTACTTAGTGTATTTCTAGGCAGTTTCGCTATGAAATTATTAACAATTTCGTAGTGAAAATTTCTTTTTTTTTTCTGTGTAATTTGCTACGAAAGTAGGAACTCTTGGCTAAAATTACCTTTTTCGGAGTTGTAAGCTTGGGAAATGAAATATGTCAAGAAATAATGACCAATGTGACATGAAAAGACTTGAATGGGGATGGGTTTGGACCTTAGGATAAGCTAATAAGAAAAATTTAAAATTTTCCTTTATCAAGTAATGAAAAATGAATTCTATGACTATACCTTTGACACATGAACTTCTAAGACTATGTCAAATGATGTTTCAAATTTTATGAGTGATAACATACTGGATGGGCGGTGTGTTGTTCATGGTTTTATGTCGATTTATTATGTGTTCTCATACCCATGTTGTATGTGGTTGATGCATCCATGTTGTGTTGACCATGGTCGCAATGGTGTCACCACGGAAGTGCTTATGGTGTTGTCGTCAATATGTTGTTATGAATGTATGAATGATTATGTGTTGTTCTCCCTTATGTATTTTTTGTGCATGCTTGCTTACATGTTTCTAGATATTGTACATGCATTGCTTGTTTATTCTAGGTCACATATTTCTCATGCTTTCATGTTGTCCATGTATGCTTTCTTGTGTGAGGTTATATGTTGAAAATGCATTGTTCATTCATGATTGGTTATACTTGTCAAGTGGGTGCATATGGTCAAGTTTGCATTGGTTTGGTTGAGTTTGTTGTGCATAAGTTCATTGTATGCAATTAGGCCATCGTGATGATATTGGTATGTTATGATGCTAATGTGTTGGATGATATAGAGTAGGAGATGTAGATCATCAAAGTGAAGTTGCAGCATTGGAGCTTGAGGCAAGAGCAGATCGTCATACAAGTTTTATTCTTGGCTAGGTATGTGATCCATGGATTGTTATATGCATTAGGGTTACTTATATACATGTTTTTCATTCTATTCATGTTATGGTTACACACATGATAGATGCTATTTAATTAGTGTGATCATATGTACATGTGTCGATTAATCAAGCATGGTATTAACTTCATGATTATGTTATATGTCATTGATGAATATGTTAACTTGTAGTTAGCTCAATGAATATGGTATACATGGTTTATGAGCATGTTATATGCTAATTTATTGTTGTTTTATGCTAGTTAGCTTGATTATTAGGTTACATGTTGTTGATGATCATGATATATAGCTTGTTGTTAGTATATACTAGTAACTTGATGATTAGGGTTATTTCATTAAGATCTTGATGTTATATGTATCATATTTCCTTGCATTGGTGTATATGGTTATGGTTATTACATTCATGTATGAATCAATATAATTGTGATATTGTATTTTACTAATTTAGGTTGACAATGCATATTTGATTTTTATGTATGAATGACAATTGATTATGAGTTTATGATGTGAACATGTTAGTTGGTTACTTTTATGGATATGTTGATCTTATTTATGTTGAGTTGAGGTGTTGTGAAGTTATATTGTTCTAATCTAGATTGATTGTGCAGACAACATAGCCTGCCCTAAGATACTTCAAGGTATGAGTTTGCTTATGTCTTGTACTTGATGCTTAATTGTTTGATTATGGCATCTATTTGGTGTTTGGGTGATTTGGTGTCTATTACATAATCTATTTGATTTATTTAGCATGGTATGTTTGCAAGTTGTTTGAATGTTGATTAATTTCTTGATATGATTATATGTGTCTGTAAGATTGCATGAAGAAATGGTCTTGTTAAGATGGTTGTAATAACACAAATGTGTTGGGATGGATGATATGTACCTGAGTGTAACTAGGTGATAGTTGTAGCATTAGTTATTATGATCGATGATTGTGAGTTGACTAATGTATTATGACATGGTTGTTAGTATTGGTAAAATCTTGTTTAGAATTGATAGATATGTTGTCTTCATGTTGATACATATGGTTGACATGTGTTTTAAGTTACAAGTCAATGTGCTTCACAACAAGGTAAGATAACAAGTATATTGGTATATTTATTTATGCACTCAAATTTGTGTGGTTATTGGAGTATGATGTAGGGAACTGTATGGAAAAGGATACTTCCATGAAATATTGAAGAAGGCTCAGGCTGAGGTTTCCTTGGAAGTATTAGGACCATGGGGATTGAGTCATGGTGTTTGTTGTAAATTCTTGTGCTTTAGATATTTTATGATTTGGTTGTGATTGATTTGTAGTCTTGATTGTGTCTAGTGCATGGCCATGCCACTTTGTTGCAATGTCATATTTATTTTGGTTCTCATGGTTTTCTTCTTGTTGTTTCTTGTTCTTGTTTTTGTCGTTTATGTTTTGAGGGTCTTGGGAATTGGTTGGGAAAGATGGAAGTTAATGGAGCTCAGTTCATGAGTAAGCAACGAAAGGTAAGAATATGACAACAGGTTGGATTGGTTGGGTCCATTGTAGTAAATGAACGGTGGTCAGAAAATCATGAGAAAGGTAAATTAAATGAGCTTAAGGTAACATATGCCTTGGCTATGTTGGGAACTATTGTTCTCAATGTTGTGCATGTTGTGCATGAACAAATTAATTTCTCTCAACCTAGACCTTATTATATCTGGTAATCATGTTGTGATCATAATTATGATGATGTATGTATGTATGTCATTGATTGACAAGGTCGTCATGGATATTGATGGTTTATATGTATATGTGTATGTATGTATGGCCTTATCTGACAGGATCATGATTTTTCAAATGCAAATGATTATATATATGTATGTATCTATTTAAATATGTCACTGTATGATATGGTTTTCAAGGATCATCCTTGTGGAGGAGTGAATTCTTATCCTGATGAATGGCATGAAGAGGTTCCTGGCTATGAGGAATCAAGTGGCAGAGTAGCCTTGCCAGATATAAAAGGTTAGTATCATGTGGGTGTGATTTGATATTAGTATGCTTGTACTATGCCTATGTTTATGTTATGGTAGGAAATGCTAAGGGGTACATCGGTGAGGTTAAAGTAGTGTGATCTGTGACATGCTAAGAGAAGCATGGATAGTGGAAAGAAACTAGAAGCAAGGTTGTTTGTGGGGTTAGTGTGTGGTCTATGGATGTGCAGTGCTATTGTTGTGTATATGTTGTGCATGTTGAATATTCAGTGATTGTACCTATTGTGATGTGTAATGTTCCATATGTAGTATTGTGTACATATGATGTTGTAAGCATGTTGTATATATGATGTTGCATATGCAATTCCATGTATATATGGTGCTATGTAAATGTTGGATATGCGGTGTTGTGTGCATATGGTGTTTTGCGCATGTTGGATATGCGGTGTTGTGTAAGTATGATGCTATGTACATTTTGAATATGCAGTGATATGTACATATGGTGTTGTGTGTATGATGTACATATGGTGCTAAGTGCATTTGGTGTTGTGTGCATGATTGTACACATGGTGTTGTGGGCATTTGGTGTTGTGTACAGGTTGTACATGTGGTATTGTGTGCAAGTGGTGTCGTGTACATGTCGTGCATGTGGTGTTGTGTACATATGGTGTCGTGTACATTTCGTGGATGTGGCGATGTGTACATGAGGTATTGTGTACAAATTTTACAGGTGGTGTGGTGTACATTTGGCGTTGTGTACACATTTTGCAGGTGGTGTCGTGTACATGTGATGCAATGCACACGTTGTGCAGGTACTATGTGTACAGGTGGTATTATGTACATGTTGTGCATATGGTACTGGTATATGTGTAGTATTGTGTGCATGTCGAACATGTTGTATTGTGGGCATGCAGTGCTATGTATGTGCATGGTGTAGTCGTGGTGTTGTGATATGTGTATTCGTTGTGTGGTAATCTGTATATGTATATGTTGTACGTTGGTGTAGGCGTAGGTGTATGTGTTGTGTTGTACACCAAATTGTAGGTGTATGCATTACACTGTGTGCCAGATGTGGGGGTATTAATTGTGTGGTGTTGTACGTCTTGTGTCGATATATGTGTTATTATGTACACTACTTGTATGTGTACGTGATTGAAGAGAAGGAACTAGTTGATTGTCATGTGTGGTAGTCGATCCAGTGTGTGTACAGAAATAACAAAGGTGGAAGTAAGGACTGATAAAGGATAAGTATCAATATTTTATTTCAGTTATATTATGCATGTGATATGTGATTTTGACTTATGATGGTTACATGTGATTTATGATTATGGTTTATGATGATTGCATGTGAACCATGAATTTAATAAATGATGATTGTGTTTTGAGCTAACCATATGTGATATGTTTATACATCATATGATTTTATCAAACAGGCAGTTTGACTTGTTTTGACAGGAAGTAAATAGGATTGCAAGTGTGCCTCATTGATAATCTACCAATGAGGTGTGATTTGAAGTTATTTCAATTTATTTTGAATCCAATGGTAGTTATGTGCTTGGTACAGGAAGTATGGAAATGCCTGGTTGGGTGGTTGAAACCGATTGCAATTAGTAGCAGCAACAACAAAATGAATTGGAATATGCAACAGTATGCTGGTAAATAATTTCAAGAGCAGGGCCATTGTGGTACAATTTTACCCAATAGTGTCCATTGATTTCCATGAGCATACTATGACTAGTATGATGGTTTTTAGGTAGGAATATGCCTTGGTTTTTATATCTTCTGATATGAGGAAGCCTTGCCAAGGGATGGACTTCCCGGGATGGGGGTGCCAGTGGAACTTGGAAGGTGAGTGACTGCATGGAAGGGGTGACTGGATTTCTTGAGGGACTGTGTAGCAGCGAAGGGAAGGCTGTGATGGATTTTTTTGGGAATTATAATTTCCATATGGAATCATATGCACATTGGGAGTGTGCCCCGGAACAATGAGTCGGTAACTGTTCACTGAGAGGACAAGTGGCATAGGATTGTAGTGTTCGAAATTGGATGTAGCTTTGACTTTGACAATGGATTCTGGGCTTCCTGGAAAGGATGTGAATCCTGGTATTATTGAGGGTGGAGATGTGAGCCTCTAGATTCCCTTGTTGTTGATACATGAATTGTACCCTTTTATTTTTTTGTCGATAAAATTTGTATATGTCTATAATTTTATATGTATATTATTGTAAATATTGTATCGAGTTGGTTTATAAAGCTCCAGAGAGAGTATGTTTATTTGTTGGTTGAAGCAAATGTGCATGAATATATTTGGTTTTTATAGTAAATATCGTAATGAGCTATGTTATAAATATCCAGTAAATGGTATGATTGCCATCTTTAGTAATGGTAATTGTAAATACTGCAACGAGTTGAGTTATAAACCTCCATAGGAAGTATGTTTTGTTTTTAGCATTTTCTGGTTTGTAGGTGTGATTGAACACTGAGGACGGTGTTCCCCAAGGGGGAGGGTTCTACAAAATCCCTGGTAAAAAAATTCATGTAAAAAATATATAAGACCACGGTCGATGGGGCACATACTCCAAGTTGAATGGTGGGAAAAACATCCTAGTGGGTGTTCACTTTGGTTTATTATGGCAAAGGAAATTGGAAAAGGAAAAGGCTTTGGAAAAGGAATGAGGCATTAATTGGCATTTTATTTATGGAAATAATGGAAATTAGGAGAAAAGGAAGGTGAAAGGTCATAGTTTGCATGTGAGGAGGAAAATGAAGGAAACTAATGGAAAATGAAGAAAATATAGGCCTCATTAATAAAAAGGCTTTTGAGATCAATTAGTAAGACTTTTCTTAGTTTATTTTTGGAGTTCTCTTCTATTCTCTCTCTCTCTCATACTCTTGAGAACTTAGATTATTCTTGGAGAACTCTCAGAGAGTGAGGCATACTTGGAGATTTGGATCAATAAATAAAAGGAAACGAAGGAAAGTGGAAGAGGACATTGACATCAACATCTACAACAGGTTCTGAGTCCAGGTATCGAGTTGCATGTATGCTTTCCTCACTAGTTTTTGTATGCATGGTGTATGCATGTGGATTTGCATAGCCTTTCCATTTCCTAGATAGCCATGGTGATTGTGGGTTTATTTCCATTGATTGTTTTTTGGTTAGTTCTCATGATTCCTTTAGTTTTTTTATTGAGTTACTAGTTCCTGAAGCTCTGGTTGGAAAAACGCTCCGTTGCTTAGCAGACAGATGTTGGGTTGAGTTACTAGTCTTGGATCCTTGGTTGGAAAAAAGCTCTGTAGCCCTAGGTGGGTTGAGTTACTATTCCTGGATCCTTGGTTGGACAAACAATTTAGAGCCTGAGAATAGTTAGAGTTGAGTTACTGGTACTAGAGCCTTGGATGGAACAAACACTCCGGAGCCCTAGAGAAACTTGGATAGAGACTAATCTGTGACTGTTAATGATGTCTAACCATGACGTGGAATCACTGGTTTGGGGTTGATACTATTTTTTCTTTAGAGCCCTGGTTTGGTGTTGATTGATGTGTTTGATAAATTCTCACATTCATTCTTGTAATATGGCACAGAGTTGATTGGCTGAAGTGAGACTTGGCTCAGCCAATCTATGGTTGGTTGGAACGTGGAAGTCCCATCTTCGGTTGGTTTATAAATTCAGTAATGAGGAGCTCATTAATCTGTATTCGGCATGAAAATATACTAGTTTATGTATGGATTTTATTGTTATTAGAACCATTGTATTTCTGTTATTATTTTTTTTTTTATGAGCATGTATTCTGTTAGGAATCTGTAATTTTAGCAGATTGGTGAGACTAAAACTGCAGAAGCAACATTATTTCAACCAACTTTGGGATTCTAGGATCTAGCCCTCCTGAATCCGGAGAGGGATCTCTCCAATAAGTGCAAAGATGGATTTGTCTTTGAAGTTTTGGGTAATGATATTATGCTAGTTATGAAGGCCAAGGGTTTGTTTTTTTTTTGGGTGGTTGAGCATGATTACAGTTTGAGGTGGAAAGTTCTAAATGAGAAGAGTTTCAAAGGTGAGAAGTTGCAAGCAATCAAAGTAAGCTTCGGCCAAAAAGATAGATAATTGCGGGTTTTAGTCCATTGGGCTATGGAGTCATAATAGGGTTTAATTGGAACAGAAAGAGGCAAGAGTGGTCCATGGGGCAAGTCATATATGTCTAAGGATCTCTTTAAAGTTTGATTTATGGAATGAAATGATACAATAAGATGGAGAAATAAACAGATGCAGAACAAGGAGCAGTCCAGGATCTGGTAAGTACTTCTAAACTAGCCAGCCTTTGACATAGACTCAAGAAAAACATAAAAGAAAACTAGGATCTGGTAAGTACTTTTAAACTAGCCGGCCTTTGATACACTTTCAATAGAAAACATTTTAAAACCAAGGGAAACTTGAAGGCAACATTTGGAGTAGAAACTAGCGGGCCGGGCTCACCACAAATCCTCTCCTAGCTCTGCTTTACTTGGTTAATTTCAAGACAAACACAAAGATAACACAGAATGGCCTAAGATCTGGTAAGTACTTTTAAACTAGCCAGCGTTTAACACATTCCAAGGGAAACATCGAGATAGTTGTGGGGATAAAACTGGGACCAGGGCTCACCATATCTTCCTCAGTTCATCTTCACAAAACATATACTGAAAATAACATTTAAGAATAACAATCAACTAAGGCAATAAGATGAGGGAACGTCAGCATTCCTATGCTTAAACTGAATTAAATCATTCCTAAATAACACAAATTGGAAGAAAACATATATATAAATATTTTTAGTCAGAGAAGGTTACTGCTGTACAATAGGTCCTAACTCTATGCATGATGTTCTTTATAGGAGAATATGAAACACAATGAAAACAGAAAAAAAAAAATAGCAAGTTACAATTAGAGAAACATCACCGTCAACATAGACCAAGATCCTATAAATCATCTTGTATTGATGCTCCAAACCAGTTACAACTTTAAGTCCAGTGCTTTAGTTTAGCAACTATCTACACATCTCAGCCTAACTTATCTATTATAAGCAGAGCTCCAAGAGCCAGTGAACACTATTTACAATCAGAAATTTAAGATTAAGTTTATATCAAAGTTTTGAAACCAACCCCTCACTCATCTTCTGCAGAAGTATAATAGAAGAATGAGGAGGTGAGATCTAATAAAAGATCTCAATTACAATTAATACAGATTTAATGGTTTCTGGCCTTTGGGGGCTCAATGAAGAAACTTACAATAGGTGTCTTCTGTATTAATTTTTTTTACATAAATATTAAGCTCGGTGGGAGCTTTTGTTGACCATTGAGGCTCAATGTGGTGTCGAAGTAACTCTGTAGATGATTGTCATTAATTTTCCTGCAGAATTTACCTCTTTGGCTGCGTTTTGAGAAAAATATTTGATCCTGATCAATAAATTCAGCCCCTGATTGAATACTTTGAGGTACAGGTGGCATTTCAGTAGCTAGGAGGAATCAATTTTCCTCAGATGTGGCAGTGGAGGTTTTCCTGTCGATAAAACACTTCAGATTTTCTTTAAATTGTGTTTTAAATTAGGGATTAGGCTTTTGATAAACATTCTTAGCTGTGATCCCCCCAAAATCTATCTTTCATCCTCTGTCCTGATAAATTTTGGTCTTCGTCACTGATACTCTCTGACTGCACCCGATTCATGGTTTTTTCTGATGTATAGGGCTACGCAGGGTTATGTGGCATCAATGCTTCATGAATGATTGATGAAAACGTGTTTTTAACACCCTGTGATGATTTTCTTTGGTGAATCGAAGGCAGGAAGATCGTCATCCTCTGCCCTCGAATTTTCTTCAAAAATGGTGAGAAAACCATTTAAACCCTAAAAAATACAAACAAATATTAAAAAATCCTGCATATATAGGTTTATTGTTGTAGAAGGCATGTGGAGGAAGCGTGGTCGTTGGATGGCATCATCCAAGGGTCGAGATTGATTGGAAGAAAACAAAAGGAAGGTGGACGAATAATTTAAATCAGAGCCGTCGATCGCGTAGAGATCGACGGTCGAGAGTGGAAAATGGAAATTCAAAGTGGAAAACATTGACTAGGTGATCAAAACAAGGCGATGAAATATGGACCGTCGATCTGCAGATCAGATCGACGACAGAGATTTATTGAATGCTGCGCCGTAGCCCAGTTAACTGTCAGGCATCTTCGGTGAGCACTATCCGTCGGATGGGCGGCCTCAGATCGGATGGCATGCATCAATATTGCATCGTTTCCACATCCAAACGTTAATGCGCGATGGACGGCGGTTTTATGAACAGTGCCCAGGACGCATGTCAACCGATGAGTGGAATCGCTGGCGATCGAGAAAAAACCGCCGTCGCCCAAAGGTGGTGCGATAGATACCACGCGGTTTTGGAATGGGTTAGTGGATGGTGGGGACCACCGGGCCAATGGACTCTGCACCGTCGATCTGCAGATCAGATCGATGGCGGAGATCAGCTGAGGTTTTGAACCGACGAAAATTTATAAAATAATTGTAAACCCAAAGTTTCGAAAATAACATAAGGTTTTTAATATTTTTGGGGCGGGATATGTATTATGTGGCTAGGCGCCCATATGCGGGGCCGCGGGTTACATGGAGGGTAATATTACCGGGGTTTATGAAGGAAGGGGCTAAGACTTAGCCCGAGGGGGCTTAAGTCCACAATGTATGAAAAATGTGATTTTTATGGATTTCCAATGGTTTTCAAGGGAAATTGAGGGTTCCGATATAGTTTAAAAATGAGTTTTAAACTATGTAAAGAGGATTTTCACGAAAGGGGAAAAGGAATCATGAAAATAGATGAGTTTTATGGAGAAAAAGGGGAACAAATGAAAGTTAGTTTTGGGAGAAGGGGAAAAGGGAAATGGTGCTTGCAGCAGTATTCTGGCTTGGAAATCAGCAGGATTTCTGAGTTCTGAAGGGAAACAGCAGTGAAGTTTTGGATAGAGGAAATCCATGAGGCCTTCAAGAGTCTTCAAGAGCCAAAAAATTTTAGTAATAAAATTTGTTCCTTGAAGGCTCAAAAAGTCTTAGCCACCTTTTGATATAACAAATTTTATAGGTGGCTAACGGTGGCTCCACTTGGGGATGGTGCCTTCTTGAAGGCATCAAGAACTTCAGACCTGCATTCTCTCGGAGGCTGACCTGTGCCTAGTCCATTGGGCTGCCCTTCCTTTCTGTGGATGATGTGCTTTGAAAAAATATTAGCAGTCATGAAAACAATGGACCTTCATCAATACAATCTTTCTACCTACCCAATCCTACTGATCTAACATTTTTTCTTCATCAGAGTGCACTTGGATTGGCAAACTCTTTTTTCAACATTTTATTCTTTTAAAATCCTAAAACTAATCTAATTCTACTCCTTATTTCTCCCTGAACTTAGATTAAACAGTTGAGTTCGGATGCTTCTCTACCTATTCTACTATCTGTTGGGATTAAACTGTCCAACAAATTTTTATTCTCTAAATTCTAATACATAAATTTAAAAACAATCAAGTCAAGATTATGTTGTTTGACTTGTTGTGATCTATGGCATAAAAACAAGCTGCATATATACATTTATTTTACCAAAAATTAAATCAAAATGGAAGGCTTAGGATCTAAAAATTTGAAAGCACTTCCTTCATCTTTTTAACAACTCTGTTTTGACTTTTGTTTGAGCTGTTACTCCTTTGTTCTCTGGTTCAGATTTTGAGCTAATTAGAACCAAATTTACATATTTTTTGACTCAGAAAAATAAAACAGATTTGAGTCATCTCTCTTTGGAAACTTAGGTTCAGATTTTGAACATGTTTGAACCTTTTATTTCTATCCTAATCTATCTACTGATAAGCCAAGATTAAACAGTTTGGCAAATCGAATTCACTATCCTATCAGCAGAAAATTTAAAACTAGTTAGTCAAGATTAGGCTGTTTGACTAAATAGAAGTGTGTTTTGTAGGAGTGGCGTTTAAGCTTGCACACTTTCAGAATTTTTTTCTCTTTTTTGGTATGGGGCTATACCTTTCTTGTTTTCACAATCTGCGCTCTTTTCTTTCTTTTCATTAATTTTGTATTTTTGATTTTTACAAATTTGAATGCAATGGTGGATGAAATATTTATAGTGGAAAAAAGATAAAAAGGCTTTTGGAACATAACATTGATCAAGAGAAGTAATGCTTAAGCATCCTGCCATTGATAGGACCCCCAAACAACTCTACTCCATTCAACTCCTACAAGAAAAATGCATTGTTATCAGCAGTTGAGTGAATAGAGTAAGGGCCAAGCCATAAGTTGTCAAATTTTCCATGCTTGCCCTTTTCTTCCCTTCTTGAGTCCCACTTTAAAACTTGGTCCCCAATTTTGAAATTGTTGGCCTTTGTTCTTCTGTCAAAAAGCTTTTTAATATTGATCTATTTCTGCAATTCTTTGTTATAAACTTCCTCTTTGGTTTGCTGAAGATGGATGGTTTGATTTATTCTTCTGATCATGTCATTATCTTCAGTTTTAAACTCTTGAATCAACTTCATTACTGGTACACCAAGGCTATTTGGAAAAATTGCTTTTGTACCATACACTAGTTGAAAAGGTGACATGCCAATGGATTTCTTCAAAGTCAATCTGTCATCCCACAGTGCATAAACTAGCTTTGTGTGCCAAGTCTTTTTGTTGTCTTCCAACAGTTTCTTGATTATGTTCACTAAAATTTTGTTTGAGGATTCTGCAAGTCCATTACCTTGAGGGTAATAGGCTGTGGAATGCCCCAATGTTATCTGATATCTGTGACAGAAATCAACCATATTGTTTGATCCAAATGTTATTGCATTATCAGTGATAATCTTGGTAGGACAACAAAACCTGGAGAGAATTTTAGTCTCCATAAATTTTATGATAACTGAATCATTGGCCTGTCTACAAGGTATGGCTTCTATCCACTTAGTGAAATAGTCTGTGGCAGTGAGAATCCATCTATGCTGGGCAGAAGATGGGGGATAGATTTCTCCTATGAAGTCAAGTCCCCACTGTTGAAATGGGGCTTCAACAGTGATTGGATGCAGAGGTAGGGGTAGCAGTTTTCTTTTTCCTTCAAAAAGTTGACATTTATGACATGCTAGGATCATCTTGTGCACATCATGAAAAAGAGTAGGCCAATAGAAACCAACCTTCAAAATTTTGTTGGTTGTTGTCTTCCAGTACAAATGACCTCCACACTCTCCTTCATGGAACTGGTATTTAACCTTCTCTGCATCAAACTCAGGCAAACATTTAAGCAATACACCACTTGCATTTTTCCAATAAAGACATCTATCAATAATGCAATAGTTTACAACTTTCAATTTGAGGAATCTTTCCTTTGTTTTTGTCAAACTAGGAGGTGTATTCAAATTAAACAAAACATAAAAAATATCAGCATACCAAGGGGAATTCATAAAGTGGTTTTCAACAATGGGATTTGAGATTTCCTCTTGGTCATCCAAAGCATTAATCATATCAATATCAAGAACTTGAAAATTTCATTTAGCCATTAATCTAGCTAGACCTTGGCCTTTGATGAGTTTAGTGGGTTTTATCTCTAAATCATACTCAAGGATAATAGCAATCCACTTACCTCTCTTACCATCTGGGTCCTGTGTTAGAATGTCTTTAACAAATGAGTTTGGGACAAAGGTAATGATGTGTGAGTGAAGAATGTATACTCTGAAGTCTTTTAAAGATTAAACCAAAGCAAAAGCTTGCTTCTCCATGATGTTGTACTTCATAGGGGAATCCCTCAATGCCTTGCTAAATAATGCAATAGGCTACTCTTGTCCTTGCATATTTTTCTATAAAAGGACAGCAGCTATGGTATATTATGATGCGAATGAAAAAATATAAAAATCTTTTAAAAAATCAGGACTTATAAGAACCGATGTTTTGGTTAATGCTTGTTTCACCAGTTCAAAGGACTTCTTTGCTTCCAAGGTCCATTTTACCCCTTGCTCCTTCTTTAACATGTTTGTGATATTCCTAAGGAGCTCAGACAACTTGGGAATGAACCTTCTCAAAAATTTAATCTTTCCAATGAAAGATTGCAACTCCTTGATGTTCCGGGGATGAGAGATTTGCAATATGGCCTCAATCCTCTTTGGATCTATCTTAATACCCTCCTTAGAAATAATGTGCAAAAGAAGTTTACCTTCTTGGAGATCGAATAGTGTCTTCTTAGGGTTTAAGGATATTCCAAACTTTCTGCATTTCTCGAAAACTTTTCTTAAATGTTCTAAGTGCTCTTCATCTATTTTTGAAAACACAGTGACATCATCAAGGTATATAATGATGAAGAAACCCAGTTCTTCCGAGAATGCTATGTCCATGGATCTTTGAAAAGTTTCTCCAGCATTCATTAGACCAAAGGGCATTTTCACATACATGAAAGTGCCCCATGGTGTAGTAAAGGCTGTCTTTAATTGATCAGTAGGTTGAACTAAGATCTTATTGTACCCTGAATAGCCATCCAGCAAATAAATTCGTCTAGACCCTACCACCCTTTGTAAAATATGATCCATCTTAGGTAAAGGGTAGTTTTATTTCAAGGAAGCTTTGTTTAAGTCTCTAAAGTCTATACAAAGCCTGATTTCTCCAGTTTTCTTCCTAACTGACACCGGATTAGACACCCATTCAGAATATATAATAGGGACAATAATACCAGCTTCATACATTTTCATGATATCCTTCTGAACCAAAGGCAACTGAATAGGGTTTATTCTGCACAGTTTCTGTTTGAATGGTTTTTGGTTTTCTTTGAGGGGAATTTTGTGCTGTATTATTTCAGTGTCATAGGATTTAAGATCTTCGTAACTCCATGCAAAAACATCAGAAAACTCTTTAAACATCTCTATGTATTTAAGTTTAATGTGAGCTGGTAAAGTTTCAGACAGTTTAATCATCATAGGTTTAAGTTCACTGCCTATATTGCACTCTTCTACTTCAGTCTCTACAGGTTCCAGTTTTGGCTTTTTGGCCACATCGTTAAGATCAAACAACTCTTCTAAAGGTGCTAGACTGCTTGGAAAACTTTCATCTTTAGAGTGCAGAGTTTCTAACTCATCTGTTTCGAACTCTGCATCCAATTCCATTTTTTTTTTTAGTTTGCTTGGCAGCAGGTTAATATCAACAGGTTCAGGAGACGGTTCTTCTTCACCAAGGAAATTTTCTTCACTGCAGTCTGTATCATAATCTGAGTCCGAACTGTGTAGTTCAAATTCATTTTTGAATTGCATGAAGTCTTCTATTTGTTTATCATTTTCAAACACCTGCCAATACTTTTCATTATAAGGTACAACTGGTCTAAACTTTATCTCAGTTGTGCAGTCTTTAGTTTCATATGGCGTCAAGCATGTCCTAGCTGCAAAGGCTAAATTGTGGGCCGCAATATTTCTTTTTCTTGGGACAAAAAATAGTTTGGACTCCTCAAAGGTTTTCAAAAGGTCCATGACATCTTTTTGGTAGGCCCTAAGTCTGGGATGATTTGCATTATATTCCCCATTGACTTTCCTAATGACTAACTCTGAATCCCCATACACATTAATTCTTCTGGCTCCTAACTTTTTCAATAAATGTAAGCCTAAGAGAAGGGATTCATATTCCGCTATGTTATTGGAACACTGAAAATTTAATCTACAGGAAATTCTTTCTATGTGGTTATTTTCAGTGTTGGAAATCCAAAAACCTGCACCAGCATTAGTTCTAGTGCAGGATCCATCAAAATACATACTCCACAGAGGACTAGTTTCAGTTTCATCTGTTTGGTGAATGTCCTCTTCAACTACTGTGCTTTCCGATTGTTCTTGAGTATCAGCACTTAGTTGAATTTGTTTCATTTCCTCAGATATATTATTGGATTGAGGACCACTTTCTTGACTCTCAATGTTTAAAAGCAAAGGATGCATGACTTGTAGTTTAAGACCTTTGTTTAGTTTGCTAATGCTTAATGGTTCAGCAAACTGTTTTGACAGTTCTGTGGTGTTTGCCTCTTCCTCCCTATCGGCCATTAATCCTGTTAAAGTGACTTGTTCACCAAGTGTTTCCTCATTAAACATGATAAAAGAATCAAGGCCTGTATTTACATAATACATAGGAGAGTTTTGTGGTCTGTCTTGACTTGTAACTGTGTATTTCATATGGGACTCCCTGTAAAGTCTTCTATTCTGATTGAAAACATGAGTAGTCGCATAAGTCATGTCCATTTGCATAGTCCCCTGTAACTTAGCCCCCCAAGATCTTGATAGTAACATTCCATACTTTGGGGGCACATCAGCCACAACAATATCCATGACTAAACATTTGGCTGGAATTTGGGGGCTAAGTTAACATAGAGGTCTTTGATTAATCCTAAACATTTTACTCTGCTGGAATTAAAGGAATAAAGGTCTTTGTAAGGTCTAGTGATTTCTATACCCAGGCTCTCCATTACAGCTTTTGGCATTAAGTTATGAGAAGCCCCAGAATCATGCATAGCGTTGTGCAAAATTTTGTCATGAACGTTTAAGCTCGCATAAAAGGGAGGAACAGGTCCCTCTTGATATCTACCTTCAATCTTAGGACCAAAAATCAGCTCTAGTTGGTCATCATTAAGATTGACTGTGTCCTCATTTTATTCAATGTTTAGAGCCTTCAAAATTTGGGTTCTATATACATGTTGGGTAGCTAACTCAGTCAAGGGAACAAAGATTTTGATCTTTGAAATTTCCTGCTCCAGGATAAAAGGAATTTGACTCTTTAAAGTGTTGGTTTTAGCCTTATTAGTTGTCATTCTATCAGCAATATCAGCTTGCTGATTTGTTTTATTTACACTAGACAAAATTGTTTTCACGGGAGTACTAGTTGAATTGTTAGTACTGCTAATCTCTGCACTCTATTTTTCTTTGTTTTGAGTGTCTTTCTCTTTATCATTACCAGAATTTACAGCCATTGTTTTGTCCTTTTGTTTGACAACTCTAGGCTTGGTTGTAGTGCTGTTTTGTGAAGATTTATCAGAGGTTTTGTTGTTGGGGGTCTGTTGACTGGTTTTTCATCTAAGGTCATATTCTTTTTGAGGTTATATGATGACATTTTCCATATCTTGATAATAATTCTCATCATCATCTCTTCTGTCATCATAAGATGTGTATAGACCTTGTTTTCTATCATAATGAATCTCACAGTCATCATTGTCTATCCCCAACATGTTGATATCATCCTCCTCTGCTATTTCATCTGTTTCCTCAACCTCACTTACATAGTTTTGATGAAAGGGAGGAGTGATTTGCTGATCATCTTCCCTAGGTCTGTTTGGAGGTTGGTTCCTTCTAAATTTCTGATTTTGGTTCTGATTTCTATTTTGAGGAGCATTTTGGTTTTGGCTTGCTTGTGCTTTCTTAATTATGCTCATTTCTTTCATCATTTCTTCCATAATTTTTTCCATCTTTGAGTTAGAAGTAGAA